>JAIPMN010186676.1:0-10924 GCA_020650975.1 Apostichopus californicus
ATATTATAATTTCTCATTTGTTTGTATTTAGAGCAGGCACGAGCACTGTAAATGCTTAGTTAATTAGTTTAGTTTCTTCTCTCTGCTTTTCACATTTTGTGTTTGTGTTGGGTTTCGTCAACGGCATAGTTGAGAGGGATTCTTCCATGTAGGTTGATGTAACCGACTCACCGTTCCATTGTGGTTATCTTGGAGTCGAGGGAAGACCCAAGTAGTATTTAGTCGGGGTAGACTATATTGATCTTTGAACGGGTAGTGATGTTTTGGGAGTCATCCATATGATTGTTTATTTGTATTGTTGAATTGCATACGAAGATGTAATTGTCAAGTGTTAATTGAGAGAATATTGTGTTTCACTCAGAGAGTGCTGGACAGGAAGTCACTGTTTGTCCATACTGATACTGTGCTTGCAATTAGGGATGTTATTGAATGACTAACATTGTGTTGGATTGGACTGTGTGCTAACTTGTGTCAGAGTCACAACAAGATTCTTAACGGAGTTAGTATGTATCATGTTTTATAACAAATATTCATGTATTTGTTTTCAGAGAGTGGTTACTAAGTACTGCTTGTTATAGGTTTAAATTCATTTTTGTGGAGTTTTTTTTATCTGTTTGCCATATAACCATCGTGCATCACGATTCCATTGTAATATATTTTCATTTTGTTCGTTTAGCAGATTTTGATTAAATATTATGTATCGTCTGTTGTCTCTGGAATGGCCATGATTGTTTCCCCGCAGGAACACTCCTGCAACCCTCGTCGATCACTTACTAGGTACAGAAGAAGAACCATACATTTGGTGAAGTCCTCTGTGCATTTCAATAGGATAATGCAACTGTCCCAGATATGAGAAAAACACCGCCAAGGATAATGTAAAAAAAAATCAAGCTTTTAGTACATAGTTTATGCTATTAGTTCTTCAGAAATCAAAGCTTTCGGTACATAGATTAATGCTTTTAGTGCTTCAAAAATTGCTTTTCTGTTATAAGTAAATTCTTATTTGCAACAATTGTAATACAAGTGACCAGCAGGGCAGACTGACAATTACTCCACTCCCCACCCCTACCCAATACTGTGCAAAAATGAAGGGTTCCTAACCCTCCCTCTCTTCTAAGGCAAAGTGTGGAGACTTACTGTGGATGAGGTCCACCATATTGGGACAACATTTGTATGCAAGTGCACTAAATATGGTCACAATGCCTGTGGGTCCTCTTGTACTGCCGGATTTCTTCACTGACCAGTCTTCCCCGTGGTCACCGATATTTATTTGAAAGGTAGACATGCTTGGCTGACATTGTTGCATAATGATTGCTTTTGAACCATTCAAAGTTACACCTAAGCATTGAAAATCATTGCATAATAGGACTGCGTGACTGAATTCAGAGTAGTGACCATTATATTTGGCTTTGCAGCATTTTCTTGCATTACTCTTGTTTTTTTCTATTGTTGAGAACACCGATGTGCTTTAAATGTTAATATTTAGCTGTAAAAATGCAGTATTATTTATGTAGCATCTTAAATCACTTTCAAACTCTAAAAACAACCTGGTGAAAATTTCCTGGTCAACAATTTACTCACATTATCCTGGAAATTGTCTACGTTTACGCTTGGTTAAACCAGTGCGTTAACCCTGTTCTTAACGTAACTCTGGTGAATATATTAAAATAGATTATTAGCATATTGCAATCTTCGCCTCTGATTGGTTTGTTGGTCGCGACTCAAGACGTTCGAACTGGCGGCTTCCTACATACGACAATCGCAAGCCGGCGAAAGTGTCAAATACAACTAAGAAATTTGCAAATAACTATATAATTATGGCAGATGACGAAGTCAAATTTATTCTAGATCAATGGGGTATGAGTTACTCTAAATGAGTGTTTGTTTAAAGATAAAGGTGAAATACCGGGATCATATCTATTTCGTCATTTCTGTGATATAGTCAGTTCGCGCGGTATTGAAAGTATAACCTAACGTTAGCCCTTACGTTGTCAGGCTAGGTTAGGCCAGATCCTTTCCCTGATGTGGTATTTCTATACAGTACTGACTATGAGATATAGAATAGCCTAGCTAAATGATGAAGTACCTTCAGGACTATACCTAAGAAAATGTATGCCTACTGTATGTCATACTCATACTTAGCAAGACCTCGCTAAATCACGGGCCCTTCTAAGTTCTGCTTCTACCGAATGCGAGTAATTGTGGTGTACGGTAACTTCTGAGGGCACACCTAACGAAAGCCACACATTTATACACAATAATGTTTACGCTTGGGTCAGCACACTTTAGACCCCGTAGCTTGCCTTCGCTTTTAAAAAGACTAGGCCTAAGCTAAACAGTAGATATGTTAAGACCTCAGGTCTACATGTTCGGGAAAATGGTTATACTAGTGATTGCCGACAGTGAAAGAAGAGAATATAGCTTTTGCATGTGATGTATTTATTGAAGTGGCCTAGACTAACCTAGTGTAACTCTTACCCAGGCTAGGCTATAGCAATTACGCTATATTAGGTTATATGTATTGATAATGTGAAATTTATTGAGAAAAATGAGATAATGAAATTGGTGTAAATCTCAAAAAACTGAACTGCCCATAGCAGGGACACATTTGCAGCTTTCTTTGGAGATGTCACTGCCCTATCATACATCCTTTCAAAGAGGAATGTTTACAACGGTATATAGATATAAACTGGTAAGTATTTAAACATGGTATAAAACTCAAACGAAGACCTTTGGTATTAATTTTTTTTACTTTTAAAATATTTTCTGACAAATGTGACCAGCTTCTGTTAGGTGCAGAAATAAATAACTCTTTCTGCTGTTATGTGTCATTTTGTTTTAGCAGAAATAGAAGATTTGTCCCAAGAGGAGCTAACAGCCATGACAGAGTACAGTACATGAAACACAACATTGAGCCTTCCTACCATTGCAAACTACATGCAAAAAAAATGCTGGCTGCAGTTAACTTAACCCTGGGATGGTAAGCACTGTTCAATGTAATGCAACTGAATAATGAACAAGTAGAAGTAAAATATCTCCATACCAAAATACTGATATGCTTAACTACAGAAGAATTGCCTTTCAATTTATATACCATTTTCATATTAAAAGGCAACAAGTGAACATGTTCGTTTATGTTGCTGCAATGTTCATGCTGTATACCCTGGGCTGACCCTCTGTTTCTTGAAAGGATCGGAAACGATTACAGAAATCATTTTTCAATACCAGAGAATTCCCGCAACCCAACATGATTAATCAAGAACAGTGTCTTACACATAAAATGTCTATAACTATTCACTCATTGTTTTTACCAAGATTTAAAAGTTAACACGTCTTGAGAATGTGTGCTTCCGCTCAGAAAACCTTGCATCCCTACAGACCTCCATGAAAACATGCACTTTAAAGTACCTCTACAGGAACGCACAGTACTTAGTTATAATGACCCCTGACAATCATTGGCTTGTGCACAAAAAAATCAAATGATAAAAGCTATAACTAGTATACAACAACAAAATTGCTATCAAATTCTGAAGCGCGAAGTTACAAATAGTTGCATTTAAACAATACCCTTTGTGTTTATTGAAAACTATAGATGCTAGATTGCTTCCAGACAATGATATGGGCTAACAGCCAAGCAAATAACAAGAAATTTTGAAACAACCATTGAATATTTTAGCGTGACTCAAAATCTCTGTAATGGAATTGTTGTTAACAAAGTACTTGCGTTGATATGATTTATTTGTTCATTGAGAACTATATATGCAAGAATGCTTGCAGAAAATGTTAGCCAAGCATATCACAATACATATAGAAACCACAATTGACTATTTAGCATGAACATCTCTGTAATGGAATTGTTGTTAACAAAGTAACTGCGTTGATTGTAATGATTTATTAGTTTTCAAACAAATTCAATCATCTGTGCAAAAGATTGGAATTTTGGTTCTTTCAAAAAGAAGTTGTGGTTTTTGAAAAGTAAGAAAGATATTAATTAAAAAAAAAGTGTTATGTTTTTCATAGGCCTAGCTGTGAGTGAGTGAATTTTGGGTTTGTTTACCCCAAAATGAAGCAAATTGAAGGTTTTGCCTCCCTGGCTAAAAGTATAAGACTACTCACTGAGGCCTATAGACCTGGCCTGCGTAGCCAAACGTTACGGTACTCACCTAAAAGGCTAAATTGATACATTGTAGTATTACTTACGTACGGCTCTCTTGCAAGGCGCTCCATTTTAAAACTCCCTAAGTGTTTGAAAATCGCAGGACGTACGTAACTATAACATATATAATTGTCCCTGGGCATATATTCAGTAACTTTAGTGCACACGATGTGTGCGAAGTACCACGTCAGGACACTCCAGTAGTATTTTTTGATGCTTTCATTGTACAACCAAACAATCCTTAAAATGTTCTTTAAAATGAGCCCTAGCTATGAGAGAACCTACAGCTGTGCACAAGTTGAGCAACGAAAACAGTTTTTGGTACAACAAAGACAGGCTTCATTTTGCCTTATATTAAACTACAACTCATGCCATCAAGTTAAAGTTCCACACAAAATTAGTTGCAAGGCTATTGATACCATGTACAAGTTATGCATGTAGAGGTCAATTGAGTTTACTGGAACCATTACAGTAACCATATTGTCTTACTTTCATACACTTCCTCCTTTTAGAGTGTTGATTTGTATTGATTTATCTTCGCAAAAGATTGGTCACTTACTCTCCGCCAAGTGTGGAAGCCACTGCTGAAGACTTCAACTTTATATTAGAGGAATTTTCTTGAGATAGTGAAATTCAGTCAAATTAAAGTGCAAAACAGAAAAGCCAAATCAGGGGACTGTACAACATGTAATTGTAAACTATCCTAAGCATATCCTACATTCTATGTTGTAGATGGCAAGTCTCTGAATTCTAGTTTATTTCTCCGTGGTGTATGTGAGTGTTACATGTCTTATTTTTTCCATCTGTTTAAGTCAATGTAAGTACAGCTAATTACAGTATAATTACAGATAGAGCAAGACTTTGATTATTTGCAGCAAAGGTGTAAGAGCTCTCTTTATCAAAAAGGAATATTTTGGCACAACAGATAAACACTATGCAGATAATGTGTAACCAGAGGAGGGTCAATGGGAGTGAAGTTCTAAAATGTTGCCAGTTAATAGGTCAGATAGGTAAATGGAAAGTTGCAATAGTAGCATTGAGACTGGTAAGAGAGGAGCGCAGTACATTCCAAACTATCAGGAAGCCTGAAATATGTCCACAATTAGAAGGTCAATCAAGCTGCTTTCCTGTTTTCTAAACCATAAAAGTGAAAGTTAACTTTCACATCTGTTGGACACAAAGAGTGCGACCATGTCCTTCAGTAAGTGTCAGACCTTGTTAAAATTGCAGTCATAGAGCAGTGATATACATTGGTGATCTCAGAAGGGGGGAAGGGGGGGGGAGAAACTTCAGTAAATGTTAGTTTACTGTGTCAAATTTACACTAATTTCACAAACCTTTTCTTGCAGATGAAATGAAGTACTTGACATTTTCTCTTGTCACTCTGTTGTTCTGGGTAAGTTCAACACCGAAAGGTGCAAAACACTGCATGCACCATTGCAACCTCCCTGCAATCATTCATAGATGTAAATCAAGTAAATTTTATTGTTTAGCTTAATGTTTAATTGCCATGGAATTTTTAAAGTTTGGTTATGTTAGGATATTGAACAATTAATTTACTGGGCTGTCAGCCAGAAGTAATAGGACTTTGCAAAGCAAAAACAAACTTGTCTAAAATGAAAAGAAATCGCTTTGACAGAGATCTTTCAGTGCTTCTACCTTCATGTACCGTAAAATGACAAGAACAAAAACAGAAAAAAAAGTCTCCCATTTTTTTGTTCGTCGGAATAGATCAGAGGAAACCATCTTGAAGAATCGTGATCCTTATTGGCTGCCAACACAGCCTGTTACTGCACTTGCTATAAAAGACAGGCTTATGCAAGTCGGAGATCTGCCCCCGTGACCTTCGATTTGTTTACCGATTTTGCATATCATTATGTTTGAATTACGGCAGTCGCGTAGGTCTGCACGCATAGAGTTTTCCAATAACCATATATTGCCAAATATGATTCATAATGCCAAAAAAGACACATGCGCGTAGAAAAAACAATATTTAGTGCATAGGTGGAATGTTATGTTGAAATTTCGTAAATATTGCCGGTGAAATTAGGCCAAGAAAATTCGATAGCAGTCCGACGATCTTGCCGGAGGATGCTTAAAAATCATTCCTAAAACATGATTAAGCCTGAAAACAACTCGAAAGTGACCCGAATATTACGTTAAGTTAAATACCTTTTGGATTTTGTCGCATTCAGAACGGCAAACAACCTAAGACGGCTAATCACAGTTCGTAAAGAAGCAGATTATGCGTTTCGTTAGCTTGTCTGGCGGCCATATTGAAGTTCGACTTGATGTTATCGCAGTAGTTCAGCTGAACATTTTCTCTCGTGGATTGATAGCATGTGTAAACAATACATTCCATCGCTTTTAGATCGGTGCGTTTCTCCTGATGAAGGTAGGGATGAGTATAGATAGAATGTAAAATGCAGCTTCAAATCACATCAACTTCAAGTGGGGGTAAATAAGCGTTGGTCAGGCTCATGTTGAACAATAGCCTACCCAAGGTCAGCAGGCAATTGCCTCACTGGGTTCATTTCATGGGGAATCTCAAGTAGTTTCTTCCATAGTATACATGTACGTCGAAAGCAATGGCAGGAGAGGTGGGAAGTGGAGACGACTGGTGGGTCAGATGGGCACACCAAGGTGAGGCTCGTGGGCACAATACCCCAAGTTAAGCGGGCAATGGCCTTAATGAATTTATTTCATGGGAATGCTTAAGTAGTTTATTCTATAGTATACAAGCATATAAACTCCCTACCCCCATCCACCATGGGGAGCATTCATTTTTTGTAACACCTGGTTGCTTATCTATTTAATCATAGGCTGAAAATGACTCACACCAAATCAAAGAAAAAAATACAAGTTTGAATTCCTCTTCAACATTTTTATTCATCGATAGAATATGTTGATGGCAATTAAAAAACGATATTAATACAAACAAGGAGAATATTCGCACAATTTTAAGACCATGAAAGGTCATATCAAAAACAAGAAACATGAAGCGGGTTATAGTAAAGATTTTTCTCACACATATGCTCATATGACATCAAGCAAGCGCGGACAGTGGTAAAAAGCAAAACAAAGGAGGTAAATTAACTGTCCCTCATGCACAAAGTTTACAATAAACCACTCACGAAAGACCTCACTCTTTACCACTTCATAGTAGCCTATCTGAAATGTTGTTATGAATAAGGCTCAAAGCATATGCAAGGTTACACTTCAGCAATACCTTCACATATGCAGAATATAAGAGTAATGTTGCCAATTTTTTTTTACAGGTTCCTCACTTAAGTGATCAGACTCCACTCATTACAACTGCAGTGCAGCAATCCTTAATAGGTCAATGGACCTGGGTAATATTAGATTTTGAGCTTGGTTCCTAGTGCATGTAAGGTGTTCACTACACAGCATATGAACCACACAGCGCTACCCAAATGTGAGAATGATGAGCATTTATGTGTTCTTTCTCAATACTAAATGACCAACTGGACCGATAATAAAGCTTTCTCACTCCGCATGGGGATATTACCAGGTACAATTAGTGACTCCAGTCATTACCAGTGCCTTGCAGCAATTCTGAATGTGTCAAGAAACCTTAGTGGTATACTCCAGCATCACTAAGAAGCAGAAAATAAACTATGGGTGAGATCTTTTATACAAACATAAGCTGAAGTATCAACTGGACAGCAAGTAAAGCTTTCTCACTCCGCATGGGGATATTACCAGGTACAATTAGTGACTCCAGTCATTACCACTGCCTTGCAGCAATTCTGAATGTGTCAAGAAACCTTAGTGGTGTACTCCAGCATCACTAAGAAGCAGAAAATAAACTATGGGTGAGATCTTTTATACAAACATAAGCTGAAGTATCAACTGGACAGCAAGTAAAGCTTTCTCACTCCGCATGGGGATATTACCAGGTCCAATTAGTGACTCCAGTCATTACCACTGCCTTGCATCAATTCTGAATGTACCAAGAAACCTTAGTGGTATAATCCAGCATCACTAAGAAGCAGAAAATAACCTATGGGTGAGATCTTTTATACAACCATAAGCTGAAGTATCAACTGGACAGCAAGTAAAGCTTTCTCACTCCGCATGGGGATATTACCAGGTACAAATAGTGACTCCAGTCATTACCACTGCCTTGCAGCAATTCTGAATGTGCCAAGAAACCTTAGTGGTGTACTCCAGCATCACTAAGAAGCAGAAAATAACCTATGAGTGAGATCTTTTATACAACCATAAGCATCACAAGACAAGATGTGTGCACAAAACTTTCTTTTGCAAATGCGGAAGTCTACAAATCAAAGAATTCCACAAAACTGCTGTGCTGTGGCAAAATATGAACTTACAACAGAATCTGCCCCTATATAAAACTATATCATATTAACACTTTAAAAGATAGATAATACAATTAACTTGCACATGAAAGTTAGCACAATTTTTTTATGAAATGCACACTATCTCTGGTGCAATTGCTATGGGTGTGACCACTTTTGCAAAGACTAACGTAAAAGGTGTTGCACAAAAGACATGGAATGATTTTGCAAGACAAGTCATTAGAAGTAAACCAACGGTAACTTTTTTTGATGCAGTTACATGCACTGCTTCTTCATGTATCTACCAATTACTATAACAATGATGAAACCTTACTTTGTCAAACACATTGTTCTTTCTTTTGACAATATCTTTCAATGACTACAAGATTAAAAAAAAAATCAAAATCAAAACAGAATACCTAATCATTCACGGATAGGACTTCCCATGGAAGAAGAGAGTGTTCAGTGTTCAAAACTGACAGTAATACTACACACCCCCTCTAGCAAAAAAGAACAGAGTGAAGACTCTGCATGCAGTTACTTGTTGTGTGAAAAATCAAATATTCATTGCTTTCTTCCTGTACTGGACAATCTTTAACCAGTACTAGAGGTTGAAATTTTTGGTTACTTGCTTCAAAAAAAAAGGGGGAGTACTAAAACAAATTCTCTTTACCAAGGAAACATGTTTTGGTCTCTGAAATAAGATGAAGTAATCAAATAGACAAGATTCAAGCATTTGCAGGATGCTTACATTACAGTGGAAGCTTATTATACCACAACATTGGACGGAAACATGTGACAGACAGGAAAACTGTACTTGTAATGTGAGGAGAGACAATCACAAACAAACAGTACAACATTGTTAAATCAACAAAACAACACTTTCTCACAAACAAAAAGTACAATGAATTCAGCCTGTGACTGTAAGAAGGCAAGTGGTGACGTGAAAGACTTGATACTTGAGTGGCGATAAAGTATTATTATTAATATGGCCAATGCCAAGGCAAATAGTGAGAAGCATACATGTACAAGAGCCACAATAAGCTGACAGGCTGATGAAGAGCTTCAGTATTTAGTACATGTTTACAAACACAGAAATCTGAAACTGAAAAAAAAGCAGTGTTACTTTTCTGAATTCTGTCACTTTGAATTTAGTGGTGAAAATTATGGAGTCAGAGATCAGCAATGACAATTTGCATAGCTGAAATAATCACCAGTTAGTACATGTCTGTTCAGTCTTTTATGATAAACAATGAGCTGCCTCCATACAGTATTGATTCTTTTAAAGGAAGATTTCTTAAAGCAATCAACAATCAGTCTGAATGCTTGACAACGGTGGTCATTATGAAAGCAAATTGTGCTAAAATTTTATACATAAAAAGTAACCAGTTCACAAAAATGTTGACTTAAGGTTGAAAGAGGTTGATATGTGTTATAAGTATGAAGGCAACCTATTGAGGTTTTCATACACTACCTGTAAACTTACTATCAAACAAGTAGACTCTTTGCTTCTGCTAATACTGTGGTAAGAAAAATAAATAAAGGTTTATCATTTGGCAGGCCCAAAAAGCAGGCACCCCAACAAAGGCAACAATAACAGTATGCAAGTGACAAAGGTTCTCTAGTCTGCAAGTTCCCAAGAACCATTTTCACCATCAGATTCTAAATTGGTACCCTATTACTAGGCATAGTAACTTACCAACACACTGTGTAGGCCCACGCACTCCTGGGGACTACTCCAAATCATATTCATAACTTACCCTGTGCGTATGCACTCCTGTAGACTGTAGGCCAGTTTTGTGTACGTACTACTACTATTACAAGTTACTATACATATTCTAGGCTACTGAAAAATATTATGTACTCCGTAGCTATGTTAATGCGATTGCAAAGCCTAAGCACAAATCACATCGTGTAAAGAAACAACGGAATGAGGTTAATTAACTGTTCCGGTGGATATGATAGCTAATTAATTATCGATCCATTCATTCATTTATTAAGTTATTAATCATTCTCACCATGCTCTGCATAAGGAAGAACTCATGAGGTTACGGGCAGTTTAAAAGGGGCACAAACCCAACCACCCTGATCTTAAGTCTATGTGGCAGAGATATCTGAGAAGAACAGCTCCCACAAACAGCTAAGAAAAGTCTTGTACTGTTTGGGAGATATCCTAGTTTAAAAGCTTGTCAAGAGTTTTCATTTTCTACATCTGTTATGTCATAGTATCATTAGGATCTGGACCATTTACTATCCCTCTATATGTTTCTTTTCACATTTTTAATGTGAATTGCTAACAAACAGGGAACATGGATGCATTTGGACTTAACTACTATATCAAATCGAGGCTGAATACAGTGGAGGAACTGAGACAAGATCTAGAGCTTGCTAAACAGATCGCATCTCTGGCCGACATTGGCAGTTACTATATGATGCTAGTATGCTG
>JAIPMN010186692.1:3459-20273 GCA_020650975.1 Apostichopus californicus
ACCAAACTCTCATCACCCCTTCACTACCCCCCCCCCCCCTCTTCCCCCACTTTTCTCCTTCGGCATCCTCAACCTTCCATCATGGGTCTATGTATGCTAGCCGTGTCATTGCATATGATCCACTATTTTTTAATTAAAACTAAGTCTTTAATTTTACATCCGGTAGGGTAACATTGTTAATCCTTAACACTCTTCGACTTGTGGTCAATAGAAAATGATGGCGCAACTAATTTTTTTCAGTATAATGTAAGAGCCTTACGGTGCCTCGTATTGCCCCCTACGTCAGTTTCCCGGGTTACCCTATATCTCTTCAGCAATCCAGATAAGAGAATGGAGAGGGCGAGGAAGTTATGTTTTCTTTAATAATAAAGTTTACTATTTTATTTATCGTTTAAAGGTTTTTTTCAGTATGTGTATAAGTATCGCCAAACGACGTCTATCTTGAATAGCTGGTACCAGGGTATAGTTAGAATTTTGCTTTCAAATGTCCCTTGTTTTAAAAGAGACGTGTAACGCAGGTAGCGACCAAGAAGTGTGAGGTGTTTACCACTCCAAATCACCCTTCAGCCCACCCATAGGTTTAAAGTAGTGTGTATGTAGACTTATAAGACCTACTCATAGCCTATGTATTCCTTATATTATTGTTTGAGTGGGAGGTAGAACCACCTCCGTCTACATGGGAATACGTATCAACGGCCTTCTGCTTACACCCCTCCTTTAATGTTTCTTTAATAAAGTGATACTTTCTCACTCCTTCGAACTCCTACGAACCGTGTAAAAAAATACAAGTTTGAATGCAAAGGTAAATATGATCAGAATCATTTTCCAAGGCCCTCGTCTAACCATGACAATGTTGTAAAGAAATCTCATTATAATTAACCACCTGTACTAAATTATTATCAGTGAAATATGCAAAAAATAAAAAAAATAAAATGATATCAGTGCAGAAAAAAAAAAGCAAAGCAAATTAATTCAGTGCGATATAACAGAAAATTAACACTTGTACAGGGTTTCTTATGATGTTTTCATTTCCCATTCATATCCCGCATTCTTTGAATGGAAAATTACTACTTGTAAATTGTTCCTGGAAAATGTTGTCATGTCGCATTCATTTCCCGTATTCTTTGAATGGACAAAAATAAAAGAGAGGCCGTTGTGATTCCCACAGAGAAAGAAGTGCATAAGCCAACTTATACGTATTTTAGGCTACATAATACAATATTTGAAACAAGAGATTAACAATTCAGAAATGGAATCTCTGGAAATATTGCGTAGCATATAACAAATATCAGCATTGTAGATGTACTCAAGATTCAATAGGTCCAACCTGTGATTTATAGAGATGTAAAGTGACCTTATGTTAGCTAGCAAAGTTAATATGCAGATATGATGGATCTTAAGTTTAATATCAACTAGTGGCGTACCTACCCATTTGTGTGCTAAGATGTTATGTCGCAAGGGGAGGGGTGACCACATGTGCCGTTTCTATACTACATTGCAAAATGACTCGGTCACCGCAGGCTTTCGTGAATAGCGCTCTCATTAAATCAAAAAGCAAATTAATATATATATCCCTCACGATAAACCAATCAAGGTATTCTGTTGAAAGTGTCTGGACGGAGCATTTCTTCCCTGGTGGAGTCAAGAGTTGAAAAGCCGAAGTCTACAAGAACAGTTCTATTATTATTATTCAAATATCGGACGGAAACATGTAGAGGAAGTTGTCTATCGACTAATTTGTGTCTGATGGACAGATGACGTATATAAGTAAGGCATGTTTTGACCTGAAAGTGCAAAGGACTCATCCCATTGGATTTAATTCTAGTTTCTAGTTAATTCTAGTTTCTAGTTAATTTTAGTTTTCATCTTTAAAATTAGATTAGTTCTTCTAAACCAGTACGCTTTGCTAGGTAATTTCTGAAGGATTTTAATGACGCAGGTATGTTTCGCAAGTTCGGTTACGAAATTCAACGTAGGCTATATCCTACACTTTTATGACTTGAATCCCTAATAAGGGATAGTATGACTAAAATTTGTCAAGCTATAAAGTATACGGGATCTTTTCGGAGCCAAACATTGTTCATTTTACCTGCACATCACGCAGCTTTAAAATGAATACAAAGGCAACGTTTAAATTGATAGTATTCTTTGCCTTCTTTACTATTCGTGCTTCTGAAGAGACGATTAAATATGTAAACTTCAGGACGGAAAACTATGATGCGTTCTTCCCTTTTGGAAGTACAGTAGGGATTTACTGTGAACAGGAGACAAACATCTCACAAGTGGAAGCTTTAAACATTGATAAAGAAATTACTGAGATAGTTGTAAATTCGCAACTGCTGGATGAATTTTCTACCACCTATCAGATTGAAGTGAGAAGTTCAACAATTATTTTGTTTACAATCAAGAAATTAACGAGTCAAATAAACGGCACACTGTTTAAATGTCGCAACAAAAAGGAACTATCTGCTACAATCGTGGGCTTTAATCCGATTGATGAAAATGTTGATCCTATGTGTACGTCATCATATCAATCTCGATTCATATTTGAGGATTCGGTACAAAGTGACATCGAGATGAATTGTACTTCAGAGGAAGGAGACCCACCGGTGATGATGTCAACTTACATCAGAGATGGAGATGAAATCAATGACGTCACTAGCAACTCAACCAGGACAGTATCCTCTCACCCGCACCCCTCTAAGACTCTATCATTCTCATCCTACTTCAACTCATCATTTAACAATAGTGTCTTTGTCTGCAATGTCTCTCAACAATTACCAGCACCTTATCAGAGTTATCAAGGATCTTGCTCCTTCGGACCTATTCTGTTTCTCCCTTTGTTCTCTGTCACAGCTACTCCATCAAAAGTGAACTTAAGTGATGTTAGAAATGCAGTATTACGTTGTACCAGTAATGTGAGTGAAGTTACACTATCCTGGACTAAAATCCCAACTCATTGGAAATATGATATTAAGGAAAGCGATGCATCCATTGAACTCAATGTATTGGATACCGGAAGTGGCGTCTACTCAGGGGATATACAATGCATTGGTTACTATGGAGATAGAAATATCACATCAATGATCCAAGTCAGTACAACCAATAACCCAGGTCGAGTAAAAGCTGTTTTATTAGTTGTCATGGTCATCTTCTTATGTTTTATATTTCCCATTGTAATAATGGCATATAAATATCGCTTAAATATACCATACTGCAAGAGAAATCAGGTCAATGTTTCCGACAGAGAAAACTCTAGTAAGAATCAAGCTAATGATAGAAATACATCCATTAATGATGGCATAATCCCACTGATTGAATATCAGACTGAAAGAAGTAAAGCATTAGATGTGCCAGGTATGATAGATAATACTATCTATGAAACATATACTGGAAAAGATGATCAAAATGAAACATCACCAGTAACTGAAAAAGCAAAAATGGGAATAAGACAAGGAAAAGAAATTTATGAAATTCAATCTGTTCCCAGAGAGGTAAATTCAACCAGCATACCAGATGCCGTGAATCCTTTATATGATAGTATATCACCTCAATGTAAACAAGGAAATTGCAATCAAATTTAAAAGGGATTTCATTCAAGGAGTCGAAAAACTTGTTTCTCCGCCTTCACCTGTTTATAGAGAGTAGTAATAGAAACATTATTTTTCCTCAAACCAACACTTTAAACTTAGTAACTTGTTACAATTTAACGCTTTTGCAACACAAGTCTACGCATTTAAGGGGTACATCAACATGTTTACCATAAATGCACTTTAATTTATACGTGTTATCATGTATTAACATACGGGTTGAATACTTCAAGAGCTAAATACGTTTGTCGTAGCATTACAAGTGTTAGGTTATTTCAAATGAACATCGTTTAGACATTGTATAAGAGTTGTTCAACATTGAGCTAACATTTAAAGGGTTGAAACTACGGTTGCAACACTAAGTATCAAACCTATCTTACAGGAACCAAACAGACAAAAGTGTTTACCATTGTAGTCGGTTACATATAATATATAGCAATGTTAACTTTTTGTCCCCTTAATAGTTTTTATTGTGATATAATAGGAGGCAGAAAACTTTCCATTGGAAAGTATGATGGGACTTTTAATCTATATTTGATCGGAAATCGGATTTTGTACAGATTTTTTATATCACTTTTATTTATATTACTCACGCATCCTTTGCATCAAAATGTTTATCATAAATTTTTATCACAAAAGTAATCTTTTCTAATGATTAGTTTACGATATTGGTGTCGCTATATGTATTTTTTTAGGGGCCTTCATCTCCTCAAAATGCAATTAAGGGGTTCAGAGAGCCTCGTGGGGGTTGCGCTCTAATGAGAAAAAGTTATTAAAGTCATTTCAGTAAAGTTATCCTAACCTGACGTTACATGGGAATATAATATTATGGCAAAAGATAACTCTATTGAATTTATTTTTTCGTAACAGGAACCGACGTTTCCTGCGGAGATAGAAATATCACGTCAAAGATGGATTGTAATGAGAGAAATGACTCGGGCCGAGTCATAACTGTTGCACTAGTTATTACGGCCATTAGCTTTTGTTTGATATTCCTCATTGTAATTGTAGTACTTTACTTTCGCTTAAATGTATCCTTCTGCAACCGAAACTCAGATTTAAAAACGAATGTTTCAGCCACACAGAACTCTAGTACGAATAACGCAAACGTTAGAAATACAACGATAACTGATGACGTAGTGTCATCCATGAGATCCCATGATGAGAATAGTGCATTGGATGTACCACATATGATAGATAATACTAGCTATGAAACATATATACAGAAAAAGATTTTCAAAATCAAACATTATCCGAAACTGAGAGACTTGAAAAGGGACAAGAAATCGAGATGGTTGAAAGTGAAATTTATGAAAGCAACTCTTTCAGTGGCTATGAGTGAAAATTATATGGCAACCATTACTGTTTATATATGATCATCGTGTCTTGCATATACAATTACCATGCATGTTGTTATGCCTTCCAAATTTATAGAGAATTGCTAACTTTTTGTAACAAACAGTTATTATTATTATTATTTTCATTTTTGTATAGTTATTTTTAAATTTAAATTAAAGTTTGAAATATGCTGAAGGTTGTAGGAGGGTATTTTTTTTTTAGCTATTGCTATTAAATATAATGTTATGTAATAATTGCACTCGTGAACTATTCTCTAAT
The DNA here is from genome assembly GCA_020650975.1 of Apostichopus californicus. NCBI lineage: Eukaryota > Metazoa > Echinodermata > Holothuroidea > Aspidochirotida > Stichopodidae > Apostichopus > Apostichopus californicus. Next base: position 8,667 of record JAIPMN010186692.1, read on the forward strand.
CTTCCTTAATACTTCTTCCAACTCTGTTGCACAGCAAGGGTGCATTATATAAAGAAAGAAAGAGTGGGAGGAGGGGATTATTGGCATATCCATGCACTAAAGTAATAACGAAAAAGTTTACTTTAATTATTTACAGTCTTAACTTTAAAACTGTAAGTGAAAATTAATACCACCAAACGTATTTTAATTGCTGGTCATATCATATTTCAAGAGGATGAGATTGTTCTTGCATGATACTTCAGTCATGATTTTCGAAGCTAGGTGAAAGTATCCTTAACATTTCCTTAAGTTTATTAGTGAAGTAATGACTTATAGTTCATCAATTCTTCTTTCTTTGTATCAGCTTTAACTGTTTGGTTGAGGATGTGTTGATTAACATTTCGTTCGACATCTATCTTTCACATCACGTGCAATGCAGGCCCAGTATGTGTTTCAATAGGTTATTTTAGAGGCGGCGTGTATGCAATAATGACAAATAAATAATACAATTTAATAAGGACAGCTGAAATCGTATTTTCTTGCTTTACAGTCTCTGTAATCTTCTACGAATAAAAGCTTTTTCTTACAGTTTTTTATCGTTCTATATGGCGTAAGTGAAACATGATAATCCATACATTTCAATGGTTACGTAGTATTATATCATCTTATTTACGTTTTACATATGTATATCACCATGGATACATTATCTTATTGTATTTTTGTTATATTATATTCTTTCTGAGTTAATGCTTTAATTGTATTTGCTTCTTGCCTTAATACATTAAGAATATCAGAGACAAATGAGTACTTTCTTTATGATCCAAACGCCTCTAGGAATTCAAACATTATGTTAATTGTTAACTTCGTTTTCACTCTGTATCTATGACACAACATATATTTATTATCGGCTTACCGATACTTCAGTCGAAAGGTGGCATCATTTTAAGCGCTATTCCATCACCTCTTTTAAACAGTTTTAACACACATACATACATACACGCATACATACATACATGACACTTATGCCTTACTAATTCCGTACATTATAAATGCATGTCCTCAACGGAGTGCAAGAGAGCATGATAAATTCATAAATGCATGCAGTATACTGGCAAATTAAAGTTTTCTGCCTAATGGATAGCAATCTTTTGTTTCCACTTCTGATCAAATTTGATCAAAAACAAATCTTTGGTGAATATCTCGTCGTGCATAAAAAAGACAGTTTTGAGGATCAATCGGAACGACTACTTAATGCACCCAAATCTGTCTTCATTGAAAACAATCATTTGTAGTCATGAAGCACATTGATCTCACCAAACACAGCCACTGCAAGTACTGTAAGGTAATGCATCCTCTGATTCAACTCAGTATTCCCCTTATAAATCTAAATAGATCTCTTCATTCCTGGTCATATGATTTTATAGTACAACAAAATCCGGCATGAAAGCTAGATGTAACAATCGACGATGTAACATGCATATAAACGGAGATGTAATTTAATTTCACACAGCTTGGAAAGCCAATGACAAATAGTTCTGACTAAAATGAATTTCAAAACAATGTGTGTTATGCATACCATATTTGATATACAATAGTTTCCGTATATATCCAAGTTAACACAAGAGGGTAATAAATGGGGTTGCAGATCTCATCTCCTGCCCTCCACATAATTTAGGCCACTTTGACTTGTGACTTATTTGACCTTTTACCTCGGTCCTTAACAACCACAAGTACAATTTAAATGTTTTATTCTCTACATATCTTGTGGTGTAATGACTTCGCCACATACTGAAAAGCAGGTAACAGCTAGAAATCAGTTTTGGGGTATTTGACCCCTGACCTTTGAACTATAACGTCATCGATCACGCAGGCACGAGTTTAAATGACATGCAGGTGCCTTCCCTAAAAGGTTGAACTTGTCAGACTTACGGTCTAGGAGGAGCTCGCGACACAATTGTTCGCACTATTTAGGTCAGTTTCGCCAGTTATTTACGCATACACGCATACGTGTAAAAAAGCGATGATACTATCATTTGGAAAATCGACGGTTTATTTGCCGTCAACTGGAAAATCCGAAACAATACGCTTTTGTGATGAGTTAAGGGTGAATAACCCCCTACCCCAACGTCCCCGGAGAACGGTTGGCATCGGGTGATAGAGTGTCATTTCAGCTATAACGAGCGCACAAATGAGACTGAGTTACAGCTTTGGTTTGTAGGCCACAAACCGTGTGGAAAGTCGGAAACATTACGTTTTGTGCTGATTTGGGGAATATTAACCCCCTCCCAAAATAGTCCCCGAGTTTGGTTGGCATGGGGTGATAGAATGTGAAGCCAGCTTCCATGAGCATCCCAATGTATTGAGTAACATATTCGATTTGTTAGCCAAACGTCGTGTTGAAAGTCGGAAACATTACGCTTTGTGCTGATATGGGGTATTAGTAACCCCCTCCCCAAAACGACTCCGAGGTTGGTAGGCATGGGGTAATAGAATGTGATGCCAGCTACCATGAGCGCCCCAATGGTATTAAGTTACATATTCGATTTTTTAGCCAACGTCCCCTGATTTGGGGGTTTAATACCCCACTCCCCGAAACGACTCCGAGGTTGTTTGGCATGGGGTGATAGAGATGGGAATAAGCTACGTACAACGAGCACCCCCATGATACTGATTTACAAGACGTACTAGTTACGTAACTATGTGCGGCCATTCCCCCATACTTATCCAGCTTTCGTTGTGTATGAACGAACATAACATCATGCTTACCCCTAGCAAAAGAAGCCAAACTACGTTTACACTCGGAAAATGCAGCCAGCCAATCAATCGTTGTAAACTGTTGCTGTTGCAGTTGGAAGGGCACTTTCGAGGGCAAGGGAACGACTACAACACGCCGCGTACCATCAAGCAGTGGTACTAGTAGTAGTAGTAGTCGTGGTGGTGGTAGTGGTGGTAGTAGTGGTGGTGGTAGTGGTGGTAGTTGTGGTAGTGGTGGTGGTGGTGGTGGTGGTGGTAGTGTTAGTAGTCGTGGTGGTAGTATTCGTGGTGGTTGTGGTGGTAGTGGTGGTAGTGGTGGTAGTAGTTGTAGTGGTGGTAGTAGCGGTGGTGGTAGTGGTGGTAGTAGTGGTAGTCGTGGTAGTGGAGGTAGTGGTGGTGGTGGTAGTGGTGGTAGTCGTGGTATTGGTGGTAGTGGTGGTAGTGGTAGTAGTGGTGGTGGTAGTGGTGGTAGTGGTGGTAGTGGTGGTAGTGGTAGTAGTGGTGGTGGTAGTGGTGGTAGGGTGGTAGTGGTGGTAGTGGTAGTAGTGGTGGTGGTAGTGGTGGTAGGGTGGTAGTGGTGGTAGTGGTGGTAATGGTGGTAGTGGTGGTAGTAGTAAAAGTAGTAGTAGTAGTGGTGGTGGTGATGGTAGTGGTAGTGGTGATAGTAGTAGAAGTAGAAGTAGTAGTAGCCTAGTAGTCCAGTAGTAGTAGCAAAGCAAAAATGCAGATATTTGCATCTTAAGTTAATCATTCACTGTATGTGCATTTAGGCTTTTGTAAATAGCGCTCTGATTCATATATTACCCAGATGAATATATATCCCTCACGATTAACGAATCAAGGCATTCCCATCGATTATGTCTGGACGGAGCGTTTCTTTCCTGGTGGAGTCACGAGTTAAAAAGCCGAAGCCTGCATGTACAATTATATTGTTTCTCATATATCGGATGGAAAAATGTTGAACGAGTTGGCAATCGACTAATTTGTGTCTGATGGACAGATGACGAATATAAGTAAGGTATGTATGTACCTGAATGTGCAAAGGACTCACCCCATTGGAGTTAATTCTAGTTTGTAGTTAATTCTAGTTTCATTTTTAAAATGGATTAATTTTTCTAGATCAATATACGCTATGCTGGGTAATTTCTGAAGGATTTTAATTACGCAGGTACGTTTCGCATTAGATTTCACTAGCATGCCTATCATACTAAAATAATCAAACCGATACGTGAGGAAGAAGGGTTCCGTTAGTAACATTATTGTCATTGAAATCTTCTCCCTCTCTTCCAAAATATCAGTTAATAGAGGATATTGATCGATAAGAAGTCAACATGAGAAGTCCGACCGTTTTCTTTTTAATGAAAAGTCCACATGTCAAACTTACGACATATGGTACTCGCAAACACGACAGCAACGGTCAGTTTTCATAATTAAGTCAAACGTTTTCCATGCAAAATAGATCGTTTTTCGAGATTTTGTGATCAGATGAAATGTCGAGCGGAAATGAAGAAACAACATTAATTTCATATGATTGAAAATGAAAGCAAATACTTTTCGAGTAAATTTCGAACTTTTCAGTTACAAGTTCAAATATTTATGTAAAGCAGTAATGTAAAACAATGACACCTGGAGATACTACTTTCACCAAAAGCTAACCAGAAGCGATGGAATTATGTGAAAATCTCTCCAAGTTCGGGAAAGAAATTCGACGTATATCCCATATTTATTAATGGAATCACTAATAAGGAGGTAATAAGGGGTTCGATTGAAATTTGTCAAGCTATTAATGATACGAGACTATTTTCATAGCCAACCATTGTTTATATAACCGGCACATTTTGCAGCTTGAAAATTAATACAAAGGCAACGCTTAAATTGGTAGCAATTTTTGCTTTCTTTACTATTCACGCTTCCGAAGAAAATATTAAATATGCAAAATTTAGGACGGAAAAATATGTTGCGTTCTTTCCTTTTGGAAGTTCTGTAGGGATTTACTGTGACCAGGAGACAAACATCTCAAAAGTGGAGGCTTTAAACGTTGATAAGAAAATTACTAATATAGTTAAAGATTCGCAACTGCAGGGTGAATTTTCTACCACCTACAGTGTGAAGTGATTAATTCAACAACTATTTTGTTGACAATAAATAATTTAACGAGTCAAATAAACGGTACACAGTTTCGATGTAGGAATCGAAATGAAAGATCTGTTACAATCTTGGGCTTTAATCCGATTGATGTTAAAGCAAAACCTACGTACTGTACGTCGTCATATCAGTCTCGATTCATATTTGAGGATTCGGTACAAAGTGACATCGAGATGAATTGTACTTCAGAGGAAGGAGACCCACCAGTGATGATGTCAACTTACATCAGAGATGGAGATAAAATCAATGACGTCACTAACATCTCAACCAGGACAGTAACCTCTCACCCGCACTCCTCTAAGACTCTATCATTCTCATCGTACTTTAACTCATCATTTAACAATAGTGTCTTTGTCTGCAATGTCTCTCAACAATTACCAGCACCTTATCAGAGTTATCGAGGATCTTGCTCCTTCGGACCTATTCTGTTCATCCCTTTGTTCTCTGTCACAGCTACTTCATCAAATGTAAACTTTAGTGATGTTATAAATGCAATATTGCGTTGTACCAGTAATATGAGTCAAGTTAGACTATCCTGGACTAAAATCCCAACTCATTGGAAATATGATAATAAGGAAAGCGATGCATACATTGAACTCAATGTATTGGATTTACCGGAAGTGGCGTCTACTCAGTTGACATACAATGTGTTGGTTACTATGGAGATCATCACATCACAGTACATATATCATATTCACCACTGTCTGTCCTAGTAACCAATCTAGCAATATATTTGACCTTGGTGATCATCATTGTTGTTTGTGTTGTTGTTGTGTTTCTTCTCAGTCGGGCTTATGTGACAAAAACTCAACCCAACAAGGACACAATTCAAATGGATGATGCTTTCGTAGACGTTTTACCTGGAATACTTCCCACAGAGAACTATGTGAACATAAATTCATCTTCATTTACATATGACAGTGGTGGTTATCTCTCTCCATGTGAACCTTTACAAGACGATGAACACTTTGATATTGTTAAATGAGTATTCTTTACTCTTAAAAACAATTCTTCATATTTAATGTTTGTATTTAATTCGTTATGTTCTTTTATTGTAATTGTGATGAATACTGTACGCATGGTACTATTTGTCAAGTTACCGTTACACTCAAAAATAGTCAATCACTGAAGTTATACATTTGCATCATATATCATTAAAAAAAACATGTCCCTCTGGTGGTATAAGTCTGAATACAACCGTCCCTTCAATGCAGTATTTGTGTTAAGGAAGCTGAACGGACGTCTATCGATATAATACTACTTATAAATACAGCATGGTGATTCGAGCGACCTTAAACTGAGATAACATAATGTTTAACAAAGCGTTTTAGTTCCAAAATTAATCAATTGGTGTGTACGAGGGAAGTCTGTCTTTCGGTGTCTCTGCTTTGCATACTTTAAAGAAATTCATGTCACCTATTATAGAAAAGGCGAAAATGTAATTGAGATAGGAATAAATAGGAATGGAAGCCGTTGCATTCCTATACTCAAATCCAATATGTGGACGAGTTGTCTTGAAAGGTAACATATAACACATCTGCAATGTATACTGCGAGGGTGACCACTGTTGTGATTAACTCTGAGTACTATAGTCCGTTCATTAGCGCCATCATGCTCGGTGAGGAGAGCCTGTGTGGCATAGTTGAACTACATTACGATTTCCCTCCATTTTAAATGACCTCTTGTAAGACCCACAGTCTCACAACTGACCTCCACACAAGGAATGACTGATTGGTGCACATTACGACAACGAATAAATTTCCCTTTGATCACATTTGTTGGGACTAATCAAATGCGAACAACCACGCACGGCCGACTGCCAGAATGAATGATACATAGTATATAGTATAAATTAATGAATTGCAATTTATGACTTGGCTACTACATAAAAATACAATATTATTTTGATTAAATATTAACCTTCTGGCTTTGTTACACAGATGGTGGTTCATGAGGGGAAATCATGTAATACACTTTACAACTGATATGATGCTGATAGATGTGGTGCAATATAGATTAACACAGTGCATTTCCTGCTTACATCAGTTAACGAGCTTTACACACTAATAGGCGTTGAACGCCTAATTAGGTAATACTGTGAAGTGACCAGGTCGTTTGTTGCAAAGTCAATAGGTACAGTATCGAATCGAAAGAAAATCTCGACAATGAGAGTATTTAGATAACACTCCAGGAGAACTTAGATAATGCATACCTTTATACACAGCGTTCTTATGTAGTTTACTTTCGTCATCACAAACATGATTGCTATATGTTATATGTTCAATAAGTTGTGCATGTATCAACAGTAGTACATAAGTCAAGACTTGCTTTTCCAATCCTCGAAAGATTTTAATTTTCGTTTATGAAAAACATAAGCACACCACTATATAAAGTAAGGTGATCATTAATCTTTTCTTTGTTCAACTCCTTCCTGTTCTGATTATGCTAATAACGAAATTTGTGCATTGGGTGTTCGGAGATTGTCTCTGGATGAAGCATACTCTCAACAGAGAAATAGCTATTCCATGAAATATGACATGTCATGTCTAACAGTTTGTCTGAAGTCATCTTTTAAAGAGGTTATGAAATGGAAAATGTTCATGTCTTGGAATGATTTATCTACATTACTACAACACCACCCATGTACAACTTTCCGTAAATGCGGCTTCAAACGCCAGACATTCGCTGTCAAAATATTCCCTAGAGACCTCTCGAGATGCCACTCGTAAAAAAAAAATCAAAGCTGTCCACCGCAGTTTATCTGACGTCATCAAAAGAACCATTTCAGCCAAAGCCGACTCCCCGCTTTTTACCGATACGGCGTTATACGGTTTACTACATGTAACCACAACACTCTTCTAATCAATTTGAAATGTCTTCTCCCGAATCTTCCGATTCCGGGGAAATAGGACTTCACCTCTCAGGACATTCGTAAGGTTTGATGAAAATTATTTTCTTGAGGAAGAAGAGGAGGAAATAATTTTCGAGGGTGATGAAGATATCGGTGTTTTTCCCTATCAACGTTTTTTTTCCCTTGCGGAAGAATTGTAAAACGATCCCGATGGCCAAACGACGAGACGCGTCGCTGCTGATCGAAGGCCCCGAGCAGAACGGTTGGACTACCCTGAACCGAAACTGGTCGGTTGAGCATAAACAAAACCACCGTTATTAAGACCATCATATGATTTAAATTATCTCGGATATCGATGATCCTGCTACTTAACTTCGTAGCGAAGCTTCTAGAATTGTGTTACTTACAGTGCAAGGAAAATGTGACATTCTGTACAGTGCAAGTGCAACCCTATAGTACTAGTAGTGGTAACATGGGGTCTAGACCTAACTAATAGACGTTGTATGACAGGCTAGCCCGTGTTATTGTATAATCCATTTGTTACGTAAAATCATAGCACAACGCCAGTTTTACCACAAAAGAAAACTTGCAGATCTAGTATTGATTGTTCTAAAACCAACTGGCTTTAACATTTGTGCGAAATATTAGGTAACCATAAAAAAATCGTCATTTGCTGCATCAAGGAGGCCTAGGCTTTTGTCATAACAAGTAATTTGGCAACAGTATAGGCCTACAGGCACTCGTAACGTTGTGTATGTATAGTGTTTTGAACGAGTCGTGTTCAAATTCTTCGATTTCTGTCATCTTTTGGAAAAGCGTGCAGTAGAAATCCGTAATTACTTGTGGTGGAGCAACCTGCAACCACATATCGGCGCGGCATATTTAACAGTTACGAGATAAATTTACGTTAAAACAAAACTCTAAACACCAAATCTCAATTACTACGGAGCACTGCAACATTGTAAAAAATGTAAACATAGCGTCCCAGAAGTGAGCTGAGTTCCTTGACTGACGTCACGCCGCATTTCCGTAAATAGAACAATTTTTAGAAAGTTTTTATTACCCTCGAATTTTTGATCGTTTATTCTTCGAGGATGCAAGCTTCATTTGACACAAATTGGGTATCATTGAAAAGCTACGAGTGTACAGAATACGATGATAAAGAAAAATATTTTCATTTCATAACCTCTTTCATGGAAAGTAAATCACAAAGCAACTTATGTTCTCATTACACGTAGGCTTTGTGCGGATACAGAACGCCTTTAAAGTGTGTAAATTTTCAGTTTCGATTATTTTATCGTAAAAAGCATTTCCTGGAACTAATTGAGCAATGCTACATTAAAACAAGTACAACTCTTGCGCAGACCATTCTTTGAAGTGTTTGCTTGAGTCGTGACAAATTGTAAAATAAACATTAAAACTGAAAGACTGACATTTTGAGCAGGAAGTTTGAACTGAAAGAAATGTCATGTCAAATAAAAAATGTATACAATATTGTCAACTCTGCATTTAGAGCAAGGCTAAGATTGAAGTTGAAAACATTTGAGATCAAACGCTACTAAATATACATTGCGTTCGATAATTCATATTTGCACTAAGTCTATGATGCATTGAATTAGACAAACCTAAACAATGGAGAAAGATTAACTGAAATTAAGCTTTCTATTTGCTCTCTATACGTTTTAACATCTTCTTTAACATGTGTAAAAGTAAGTTGGCCTTACGTTTCGATCCTAGCAGGATCTTCTTCAAAGGCTAAATGACGGGACAAAAACAGACACAGAATACAGACATGTTTATGAGCATGGTGAACACAAAGAGATAGATGTAAAGGGATTAGTAGACAAGGGATGGAGAGAAGAAAGAAAGAAGCCAACAGGGGAAGAGGAGAGGTAGGAGATAAAGAGTGGAGGGACCAAGAGAGGATAAAGGGAAGGGGCTAAGGAATAAACTGGAGAAGGACAAAGACAGAAAGGTGTGGAGAAAAAGGGTGGAAGAGAGCTTTGAGGAGAGGAGTGAATGGGGGGGGGGGGTGGACAAGGGGAGATGGAGGGGGGACAGAAGAAAAGTTAGCCATGTCCTTCCTGAATGTTGAGCCCATGAGGTTGATCTTCTTTAACGTTAAGCCCATGAGGTTGATCTTCTTTATTTTGATCTTCTTTAACATGTCAGAAGAGCCTGAAAATGTAACCGACGTTTCAGAAGAAACTAACATTTCTAAACATAACAAGTGATAAAAAATGTAATTAATATAATCAGCTCCTATACGTGAAGATTCAAACGAAATGCATTAAATAACCTTTATCTAGTCATTACAGCTAAAGACTTAAAATATTTGTTATTATGAGCCACACATGATAGGGTTTATTTGTATGATAGATCCTTTTTTCATCTTCGTCTTTGACACACCGTCTGTTCCGAGATCATTTGATATAAGTTAGCCTAATATTCTTCTCCCTTTATTCTGTCGCATTGACTCCATGAAGAATCAGGTTCAGTGATGTCAGGAATAAAATACTGAGGTGTTGCAGTAATGTACTAATTGAAGTGAAGTTATCAGGAGGTAAATAAATAACCACTAGAAATATGATGTTAACACAGACAACAACCAAATTGAACTTAATATTACGGATACCGCCTATGCAGTGTATATATGCAATGTGTTGGTTACTATGGATACATATTCATCTCAACAACAGCACAATACGTTAGTCACATATTCTTTCTTGCAACCAGTATACCACTGATGTTTGATGTTGATCATCAATATCATTGTAATTGTTATTTATTTTAATTTTCTACGTCTCCGTCGGGCTTATTCTATAAAAACACGAGTAAAACATAGTATTGATTCTACAGTTTGCACTACCAACTTCATGATTCAGCTTACTTTTAGCCAATCACGGAAAATTATATTGCATGTGACAATAATGAGTATCATTAGTTAATGGAAATCTACCTAAGCGTAGAAGGGACATCACATTACCAAACTTCAATTATCTGTGCATTACGTTGTGAACAGATATACTAAACGGTACAAAATCTGAAAACTGTGCGAAATTTGCAAACTAGTACTTGGTATCAAGTGTGTAAAATGGAAATTTGATAATTTACTACTTTGCAGCTAAAGAACCTCTCGTCAAAACGGTTATTGCCAGATTTGTGACGTTTTTCAAGAAATAGTGTGCAAAATGCAAAACGATCATTTTCAGAGATAAACCCGTTTTGCATTGTGTATAAGTCGTCATTGTTGATGTCCCTTCCTCGTTACGACTGCTGAATCAGTTCTTTTGAAATTGGTCATGGTGACCTTCGAAATTAGCTGGGTTAGTCTTCTTTAGTTGGACAGCGCTTACACGAGTAGTTTTGTTTTATTGGACGAATTGGTATTTCATTAATATATCCAAAGTATCATAGTATGACGTGACAGACTGGGTGTTTGAGGTGGGTGTATCATCATGTATTTGTCATGCTTATTCAAATACATTTGTCGATATTTATCGATATTTATAGATGTTTTTTCGATAGGCAAATCATAAATTAGATTGCATTTCAAATACCAGTGGGTTTTACAGGTTCTTTCAGTGTGTGTAGACTGAAGTATCTCTTAGTATCTCTATCTTCAATCAATGAAAATCAATGACACGTATTCTAGTAATACATTGCCAGAGTGTTTATCGTACACTGTGGCTTAGACTTCATCAATTTGCAGACGTAACGGTAAATATATTAATCATAACAATAATAATAAAGTGGCCACTTATAACGCGCCATATCTGTCCACTTGACACTCCTGGCGCAGGTTTATACAGTCTTGTTCAAGGCCAAGGCCCTCTCACACGACTTTACAACTTAACCCTGGTCATTGGTTACTTGCC
>JAIPMN010186978.1:0-22620 GCA_020650975.1 Apostichopus californicus
AATTCTTCAAAGCCTTCAACTTTTTTGGTCGTCCGAAGGACTACCAAGCACACAACATTTTGAAAGATTTGGTAGTCCGACGTAAATTCTAGTCGTCTCGGACGACCGGGAAAATCCTACACTGATTTATCTAGTTTTTGAGTTTGCTGATGGACATCCATTTAGTTATATTTTTTTTACATCAATTATGTAGTCCAAACCTAGCTTGATGCATTCCAAGGATCCATTCTGAGGAATGGTGGCTCCATATGGAAGATCCAGGTACATGGACCTAAACGTTTGAGGAAGGCTGTTGTAGATAACTGCAAGAGCAGTAAAGATTTCATGAAGATTAAATATACCTGTCTTGATATTCCTACCACTAGAGAGGTAGCTTGAAAACCTACCTTGTCTGTCAGCCATGCTATCAAAGAACACCCACTGTGCACCATCTCCACTACCAGCCTTTACAAAGGCCACGTAGTGACTTGTTTCGATGCAGACGACAGAAAACAACTCCATTCTGTGTTCTGGATAAAGATGCTGAGTATTTTCTGCAATGTCATCTTCATCAACCTTTTCTGCTATCTCGTGAAACATCTTGGTAACTTCAAGAGGTACAGACAGGTTTGTAATTTTATGTTTCTTTTTGCCCTACGACAAATAAACACATAGAACATAAACTAATACTGAATTTACATAGCACACTAAAGTGGACACTGGTACTAAACATATTGTCCATACAAGGGTATCTAGTAATTCCGCAACAAATAAGCAACATCCAATTCCCTTTTTGGGAGAACACATTGAGGAGATTCTGCAGCAACAAAGACACATACATAACATAAAGTAAACTAAATATTTATGAATTAAGATACTGAAATACATATCTATGTTCAGTATGCTACAGTAAAATAACGATGGTATCGTCTCTGATTGCACATTCAATGTTGTGATTTCCCTAATGTATCGACACAACAACCCATCTGACACAACTGACACATCAGACCGAACTGTGCGGAACAATAATTTGTAATTATCAAATAATTATTGATATCATGTATCATCTATAATCAAATTCTATTCTGATCGCTTAGGTTGAAATTTCCGGATGATGACAGCACAAAATGACAAAAAAACACAGAAGAGTAAATGCTTTATTTATCATTTTTGCACTCGAATAGTTCAAGATTGTCTTGTCTTTGTAATCACGGTTCCCATTTGCTACTACACATGCTTTACTCTGCACATACAGTATTACCGCAAGAATATCTGCAATAGAAAGTACTTGAATGGGAAGCTTAGGGAATTGCAATCAGGAAGGAGAGGTACAGAGTATTTATCTGTGCATAAGGAACTTATTGTTTTATGAAGCATGCATACATCAAAGTTACATTTCAGAGTGTGATAATAATGGTTTGTCAGACTAACTTTGTAGGTAATTCATATATTGAAGATAAATATCTCACATGTTTTGCAAGGTAGCAATCTACACAGAAGCTTTGAATGACATCTTTGTCCTCATCTGCTGCCACGGGTGTGCAGTCCTTACATTCTACAGAGGCAAGTTTACCACAGTCACTGCACTTTCGGGGACCTGTAAAGCAAATCCATTTACTTTTTTATTTCATTTGTGTATAATGTATCAAATGTCCATTATCTAGGACCTTCAGCAATGTATTCTGTATAGTTTAGCTAAATGCTATGCAAAATGAGCATGAAAAAATTAAAATTGCTTCATAAATGAAAAGATATATGGCAGTTTTTATACACAGAAGCATGCAATTTTCAGTAGTTTATGAGAAATAATAGCCTGAAAAATCTCTAAAAAAAAACTGTGTGCACAAAATTATTTTTTTGAGCTGACAATGTGTTTTAATTTTTGTTTGTTTTCAGGTAATTTAATAAAGTAGTCTTGGTAATGTCATATCTTAGAGGTATTAGTATCACACAATGATTCTTTATTAAAGCAGCTTGTCATCAGCCATGCAAGAACTTTTTTCACAACTACTGTGAAACAGCTTGATAATACTCTCAGTTTTATACATGGAAATAGATCGGTACTGACGTGGGTTCATTAGCCTTAGTTTTCCCTTTGTAAACTGAACTGCCTTTAGATCCTTGTGTACCTTTAGTGGAATAATGCATTGCACCTTTGTTTAGATTGCTTATGATTTCTTTACTGGTTTTGTATATTATCCATTGATTGCGTCAAATTGAAACAAAATGCACCTTCAAACTTCATGAAAGTTCTGTTTTAAACGGTCTTCGGACCAACAGACAAGCATCAGGAAATGTGGGGATAATAAAATTGTTACTTTCTTCAGTGCGTGGTAGGTGACAAAGAAGTTTTGTCGAGAAGGTTTCTAATGGTTTCCTGTGAGATTCTATGTTGGTGTCATCTTTTGCTTATTTCACATACTGATCTTTACTCCGTAAAGTTTAACAAAAAAAACCTTCAAACACTTCCCCCAGGAATCCCATGGAAAGAGAATGCCAATATGGATAGATGATGGTATGGTATAAAAAGAGAAATATATTTAAAAGAACTTTGTATTTTCATAATGTTGCAAATATGAATAATTCTGACCAAACCAAAGTCATACCTTTGGTAGCAATGAACAGTATCAATAGATCATTTCATATAAAGCCAAAAAAATGCAATTTGTAGCATCAGGAAAGCCATTATAAGCTTTTTTTTAAACCAACAAACAATCAGAAAGGGATGTGGGTACTAATAATTGGGGTTCAGAAGGGTTAGTGGTGAAGGATGAAAACAATTCTGGTGGCTTTCTTCAAGATTCGTTATTAGGTCAGCTTTAATTTCTTGAATTCCATTTATTGCATGTAAGCTCTATCAATAGACTTTTTGCAGACCCAAAAATGATGAGATGATGATAAAAAATTCACATTATAGAAGAAATGCAACAACTCACTGTCTCTGATGAGTGCATTGATATCCATCTCAAGGCTTGGAATGATCCAATCATAAAGCTTGTTTTTCTTGCCATATTTATGAAGTTGAATGATTAAACACTCTGGTACCTTCAGAATATAGAATTAAAATTCCAAGATTAAATATTTCCTTGTAACCAAGTAAAACTTACGAATAAATCCTTGCCCAACAACATTTTATCAAAGGGTACATTCATTCATGTGCTTTGTTACCCCTTCCTTCTAGTGTTTCGATCCTTTCTAAAGAAAGACTACTGAAAATGTGTGTAGTAAACACTGTCTTTGAAATTATGGAGTGACATGTACAGATTCAGAGACTTGCAGTTAACATATATGCATGTTCCTATCAGCAATCAATCCATAAGACTGTTACCTACATATATAGTATTCTAGTTGGGAGTTACACCATCGTGGAGTATTGCAAAATAGGTCAAAATGTTAATCGTTAGCAGTACAGTGATGTATGTACAGGTATCACACCACAATTTAAGTAGTGCACGTGTGACTTTAAATGTAGGAAAATAACCCTAAAGTGACCAACTATATTGACTTTTTGGGCATTTTCTGAGTCATCACCATTCTTTTTTATGCTTGGATGTTGAAGAGGATAAAATAAACAACTGATGGTCTAAAAATCTGGAAGATTGAAGGTGATTTAAGGTATTTTAGAAAATCTTTGGTGAAACAAGAAGATTCTGCAGAGACAGCTGGCAGATGTGTTGGGGAGCACTACGATAAACTTTGAGCTCTTCTATCTCAAAATCTAAACGGTCATGGTGGCAAAAGTTGAATGTTGCATGATAGCCCAAGCCATTAGCTACCATGTGCCGGTAGGACATGTCAGTTGAAAACTTCTATCTATATGCTCTAACGACCCTGGAAAGTGACGATTTTAGTGTGTAAGTCAATGGGAGCAATAAATTTTGGTGCGACACCTACAGTATAACATGTGAGGGAACAATAGCACTGTAAATCTATCATGGCCTGCTACCTAAAGATTAATAATCAGCCTATACTTCACTTTCATTCAGATCAAACTTGGAGAGTTATGAAGGAAGAATTATCAATTGATGATATTCGACTGGCAATCTGTCTTAAACTGTCACAGCCCATTGACATACCTACAGGATCTCTGACATGTTTTTGTACACATTACCTACCACAGGCAATCGACAGCATAGATTTATTTGATAAGCACATATATAAGTAGTGAACAGGTTACCTAAACATTTTAAGGACTAGACATTGAGGTGAAATGTCATATATACAGTATATTTTTCACTTTAACTTGAACAAAAATAATGTCAAGACGAATTTCCTTATTTTAGCTGGTCTAACATTGTTTATTAAACTCGTAAAACACATGCGAGATAATTATTATTCCTTACAAGCATCAAATTGGAAAGTGCTAGCCAAAAGTGATTTCATGCATTGAACTACATTTCGAGCCCATGGGAAGAAGTTCTTTACACAATACACCATAAATTTACACTCAAACATTTAAATCTTAGAGAAGCCGTGCTAACGGAGGGAGTAGAGAAGTAAACTAATCACCTTAGCTAACTTCAAGTCAGACTGCAGGAAAGACAAGTGGAGCAGATCAGACACTGTTGGCATGTCTGAATTATCTTGCTTTTCCAGAAATATCTGATACATGAAAGACTCCATGGTAGCATTTTGGCCTTGACTGTGGAAAAGAAAGTAAACAATAAAAATAAATGTCACTTTTAGTTATTTCAGTTTAATATGATATAGCTTCTGCAGTTATCCAAGTTAAACTTCTTGGTCTTCCAATGGTGGTAATATTTTCTACACTTTCAGACTCAAATATAAACATGTCTAACATAGCAACACCCAAAACACTTCTTTAAAGACATATTGTACATATTTGTTTTTGCTGGCTTTCACTTTTACGGATTGTGTCATTCCTTCACTTCTTTGCTAGAACTTCCTTGTAACTTTTGTTAAAGCCTTGTTAAATCCTTGTTCATTCTTCAGTTGGTCTATGACAGAACATTCCATCACATGTTAAAGCCTTGTTCAAGCCTTGTTCATTCTTCAGTTGGTCAATGACAGAACATTCAATCACATGTTATGTAAGTGATTGCTGTATAGAAAATTAAATCTTTCACATTTCTGTTTTCTTTTTGAATGAAACAGATGCAAACAGGTAATACCATTACTGTGTACCTGATCTGAAGGAAAGGTTTCACATTCGTTAATTCCTGTAGGAGGGCATGTATGAACTCTTCTGGATCTTTCTCTTCTGCTTGTAGACCTTGCAAGATGTCTAGGCCTCTTAGCAAGTCACAGAAATACAGCATGTGATCGGCTCGAACATAACCAATGCTTTGGGAAGCAAGAAAAGAGGAAAATAAAAAACAGAATATGAATTAATGAACATAACCGGAGGGAAACACCTCCCAGGGGTTTTCTTGCCTTTAAATACAATACATACAGTATGCAGCATGAGAGTAGTTTGCAAGCTAATATCCATGGATGAAGTAATACTGCAGATGGAGAGCAGTATTAATCTAAACAGAGTCAGGGCTTACATGGTTTGATGACTGGAAATTGTGTGACATAATAACACAATGATGAAAGAAAAACAGAGGGACATTGTTTGTTGTTGGTAATTATTTTGCATTCTCACTCTAACAACAAAGAGCTGAAGTTGCATTTGTAATAGCTAACCTGAAGAGATCCTTTCATATTTTGACATCTGCTGACCCCAAATGACTTTTAATGTCTACCCAAATTGATAAGGTTCTTGTACTCACTATAAGGATCACACATGGCAACATATGGAAACTTTTGCTCTATAAATGGCCCGTTGTCGGAGAATTAAATGCTGTTGTATATGCACAGGAAGCTTGCGGTTTTCACTCTCCGACATTGCTGTGAGAGCACTGCACACTGTGGTGTGCTCAGATTAGCCGCGTAAAGGAGGACTTCACAATATTTCTTACGATGTTTTTGATTTGCTGGTGAAAAGTACGAGCCTTAATATTGACCAATCAAGTCGAATTTTATATCACTAGAGAGAGGTGTCAACAAACTTTTCATTGACATAGGAAAGAAATTGGATATATAATCACACTTCCAGCAAGCACAATGTAAGCATTGAGAGATAGGGACATTTAGAAGACATTCACTGCTTCCGAAGTTGTTTTTACTTTTATGATTAAAAAGTATTAAAAAAGTATTATTGTAAACACAATATTCTTCAAAATGATATAAGAAAGAGTTTTCTGAGTGCCATACTTAGAAAATTATGAAAAGAGTTAGCGCGAAATGTGCTTATTTTGTAGCCGTTTTGTGCCGAGTTCCGCAAGGAATCCATATGATATGAGCTATGTGATGTAACCTATATTTTCATAATTTGTTTACAAGGTTTGTGTTTAAAAGGCTTTAGAGTGTGTGACTTTGATGACCCTTACCCCTGACCACCATAAACAATAAGGTTCTTGTACTCATTATAAGTAAGCCAAATGCAAATTATGAGAGCCAAAACAGCATTTTGAGGTTTTCACATTTTGCTTTCTGCTGACCCCAAATGACCTTTGACTTCCACCAAATACACTAGAGTTCTTGTAATAAATTATGGGGAAGCCACATGCAAAGTATGAGACCCAATGCAGTCTCCACTCTGGAGATATTGTCTTTACAGGTATATCAAGTTTTGACCCCGTGTGACCTTAAGTGAACTCTAATTTACACCATATTGTGTAGAAACTTAACAATACATAAGGCTATCATACCATGCTTATAAGAGCTGCTTTAATGTTCAGGTACTGGTGATACAGCATTTTTGAGATTTCCACATTTTCCCCTCTGATGATCCCAAATGACTATTGACCTCACCAAAACAATAGGGTTCTTTTACTAACTATGGGGAAGCCAATTCAAGCCATATATGCTAAATATGAAAACTGCAGAGGTTACCCATCTTGAGATAACCTGTTTACTAGCTAAGGCGTCACACATACACGCGCCAACTTGACTGCAAACAGTGCAAAGGTTACTTGCCTGCCTATGGCAAGTAAACAAACGGTGCAAAAATTAAAGCATTATAGTGTTAGTGCATGGTCTCATTAATGTCATAAGTGACAAGTGATGTCATATTGAAAAACACTTTCACAGCAGATGTGTGTAGCCTAGCTGGGCTAAGCTCTCTTACAGTTATGACGTGCATATCGAAAAAAGAAAAAACATAAGATAGTGTTTGATGTTATGATCACTGTACCACCGGTGTTGTTCATGGATGAAATATGTCCTTTAATGGCTGAAAATGACACTCCTACTAAATATAAATTTATTTGAAGAAAAAATCCAGAAAAACAAGCAAAATGCAGTAATCTGAGGATAAAAGGTAGGACATTATAAATTTGATAATGTGAGGAACAAGTTCATGGTTCCATAAAAAAGCCACATATTCGAGAAGATTTAAAAAAAAAATTGTTAAAATTTCCAAATAACTAGACAGACTTTCTTTTGAGAAAATAAAAAATTCATAGGATAAGGAATTGGAAATTTTGAGATTCCAACGTCCCATTTGACCCACCATTGTAGATAGAAAACTAAATATTCTTCTGAGGAATACTTAAAAACCCCAGAAATTTTTGGTGCCATTACTATTTGATAGCTTCCTATGACACTGGTCTGTATTTTTGGACCACATTTGATCAAACGAGTAACAAGACCAAACCAATTAAGTAAAAAAAATTGAAGGTTAGCTGATTTTACTAGTGTTGTCTCAAACAGTCAATTAACAAAATAAAGTTTTCACAAAACTCTCCTTTCATGCATGTTTCAGGTCTGGGAAGTTCATTCTTCTGTTGAAGGAATCATTTGAGTATCTTGTGGTGCAAAATCTCTGAATCAGTGGCGTCAGATAATAGAGATTGACATTTGGGGCACAAAATGCTGATAATACAAACTGGAGTCAAAAGCAGGTAGGTTAACAGATGTTGTCTGGAAGTCATCTGTAGAAGGGCTAAAAATCTGTGTATTTATGCAAACTCTGAGAGAAGAAAGATGGCAGCATGACGATGGCTATGAGCCAAAGAAAATCTGAGGACTGGGTTTTTGGTCCTGTCTTCTTAAAATGTCCTGCCCTTTAAGGTTTGTTCCCCAGCACAGGTCCTGACATTCTGGATGAGGTGCATTCACACATACACACACACATCGTTTCAACTACTTTATGAATGGTCAGCCATTAGAGACAGTGAATGAAGAAAAGGATCTTGGTGTTATTGTTTCAAGCTCTCTCAAATTAAATACACAAGTTGTTGCCTGTGTGAAAAGAGCCAACAGGATTTTGGGAATGATTTACAGAACTTTTGAAACAAAGGAACATGAATTAATGTTGCAACTTTATAAATCTCTTGTTCCTCCACACTTGGAATTTGCCATTCAAGCTTGGAACCCATATTTAAAAGGTGATATTGATTATCTTGATAAAGAACAGAGAAGATTTACAAGGATGATACCTGTTTTGTGGCATTTGGCATACAATGAAAGACTTGCTGCTCTAAATCTCACCACATTATCCACCAGAAGACTAAGAGGAGATTTAATTGAAGCTTTTAAAATTATGAAAGGTTACGTAAAAGCTAGCCCTCAATTATGGTTTGAATTTAGCGACATCTCTTTTACTAGAGGTCATTCAATGAAACTGTGCGCAAAATATTCAAAATTGAATGTACGCAGACATTTTTTTTCGGTCAGGGTAGTATCTGAATGGAATGCCCTTCCATAGTCTGCCATTGATGCTACCAGTATAAATCAGTTCAAGGGACTTTTGGACAGACATCTGCAATGTAGGGGAGTTACAAGAGCTGAGCTCTCTTTCCCTTCTTCATCCCACACTACATCTGTCTAGTGATGAGGCGTGGGATACAGGTGAATACATACACACGCAATCACCATCGCATAGATTCCTTGAGCCTTGGGGCAAGAAATCAAAAAATGAACTGACTTGAGTATTATCAAAATATGTAGCTACCATGGTAACTGATAACAAATGTCACTGTGAATGGTCAGAGGTCGAGTGTGCTATAATGCGCATTGCAATGTCAAAAACTACTCATAAACAGCTTGGTCGAAATGTTCTTTACACTTGGTAGGAAGCAGCACGGTGACTTTTTGTCTTGCAGACCTTTAGAACAAAATATCAAGTTTCCTTAATGTTTGAATTAAGTAGGAAGTGACTGTTTACAAAAATTAAAGGGTAACCTTCAATAAACTTGCAACTTTTACAGGTAACGTGAGTAACCTATGTCATGAATAAAAGGTCAAATCATTGATAATTGACTTTTAGGTATGAATACAAGGACAAAATTGAATAGATCTGCACCCTTCACAAGTTAAACATTGAGAAAATACACAATTACAAAGGCAACTGAGGTTAACACTCAAACGATGAAAGGACAAACCCCTGTCAGTGCAGAGGGCATGAATAAAGGGTATATGAATTTTAAACATATAGCCCATAATCAATTGCTTACGAACGGATTTTGCAATGAGATATGCAACGTATGATTTGCCCTCTTTGTTTAGTTTATTTCTGTGTTGATGTCTCAGTTGCCCCTAGATTTTTATAGGTGTGGACTTTACCTTACTTTATAATCAGCATTGCACTGGCAATGTAAACCAAAAGAGTTATTCAAATCTAAATAAGAACTGATCATGATACAGAAAATACAAGTGTGTAAGACATACTCTTGGTGCTTCCGTTGTGTTAGTGTTGAATACATTGTGCAACTTAAATTGTCCTTAGTTTCTAATATTTTGAAAAGCTATATTCAATCTCAGGTCTTTACATCAATAATCTGTATTTCTGTTACTCAGTCAAGCACCTGCCCATCTTTTTCATATTCATGATTTTAAATTAAGCTTTGGGGCCAATCACAACAATAATAATGTAAATGCCATGCAAGTTATAATGCTGCCTCTAGCCAATCAGCAGTTAGGTAAAAGTTACACTGCTGTCCTTGCAGCAATGTAATTAAGGAATCATTTTTTCATAAACAATTTTCAAATTAACAATAGGCCTACCTTCTCAGAGGGTTTACAATTGTTGTCCGAAGAACATCCTTGATCTGTTTGATATCATCCTTGGTGGATTCATCATGGAACAAAATTGCATCAAAGACACTGTTGTATGCAAACATACTGAAGAGAGTGACATCCATATAGCAGGAGTTGTGGTCTCCTTGGATACCTTTGAACATTCCAACCAGATGAGATTCAACATTCTTTGGAGGATCAACGTAACCTGTCACTGGTTCACAGTCCTTGCCACCAAAATCTGAAGAGAGAAATGACTTTGTATACTCGTGAACAGTGGAATAAACCCAAGGATGGAGATGAATTTGTTGTTATGTGGATTAACAGACTACTTGGGAAACTTCTAATTAATCATAATATTATATGATTAAAATTATGAACAGATATAATGTTATTATATGTGTGAGATTAAAACCCAGACAAATTTTGTGACACCAAATGCAAAGTTGAACAAGAAACAAAGCACAATTATTGTACAGTAGGCCCAGACTTTCTTGGGTTAGCAATCTCTGGGGTTTGGATATATAGCCATCAACTGATCACCGTTCATTGCCACCAAAATCTGAAACGTTGAACTGAACTATCTTAAATCAATATAGCATATTGAATTCCTTGGTCAAAGGAGTAACCTTTCTTTCATTCGATAAATAGAGAACCAACATGACAACAGAGTGACATTTGACCAACATACCCTTAAATATGGTGAGCTTGCAAGCATGTCAGGCAGGATCACAAATATCACGATTCACATGCACACACAAAAAATGATAGGAACTTGCATATTACCAGGATGAAAGTACTCAAGAAATCTACCCAAACATAGCATCGAGTCAAGAATGTCTGATGGTGACGTAAAGTCACAATGCAAACAAAAGCAGTTTGCCTATCAATATTTTCAATCAAATTTTCTGATATAATGGTATGTGCATATAGGTCATATAGGTCATTTCTCTATACTGTAGAAGCTAGAAGCAAATTCTTTTCCAAATCAGTGTTGATGGTTATATAAAACCTGTTTTTGTGCAAGTTTAAATCTAAGTATTTTAACATTACAGTTTCTTTGCAGTTCCATGTTACAAAACATTCACAGATGTACAAAACTTGAACAATATTTTAACATTACTGAATGACCACACATAATTACTTCTATATAGCAATGTTTGTGCAACATATCCAAGCTTGACATCATTCAAAGCAGAGGCAAGTCCGTCCACTTTGTCAGTTCCAAAGGGTTGAATCATACTCCAGTATGCCAACATGTGATACACTCTGTCGGGGAGGGATTTAAACTTTTCTCTAAATGCATCTTGACGGACTGGAGAGATTAACAGGTGATCACCAAGTCGTTGCCAGGACTTTAATTCAATCCGTTGGGCTATTCTCCTTAACAGAACCTCACTCAGACCTAGAAAGGAGAATGGATACAAAACTACTTGAATGCATAGCAACCTTCATGAATGATATTGAATGTTATTTCACATTCAATAAATGACATTCCTTCACAAAAGCTACGACATGTAGCTACTGAAGATGCAGACATTTTCCATCCTCAGGAAACATTTGGGATAAGATCCTAATATAGGCAATATCTCTCCATCGCTAAGAAAAGAAAGTTTGTAAAATGTAATACTTTTCAATCTTGGTTTGTACGTTGCACCTTTCAACTAGAACCATGCAACTGCATAGATCTAATTAATGATATTTAATTGTCCAAACCTTATTGTTTCTCTGACCATTATCTAACTACCAAATCAATGCCTTTCATATAATACACACAAGACCCGCACCCACAGTGACTGAGAGATGACAAAAAAAAACATCTACTGTATCAAGATGCGGATATGCAAAATTGCTTCATCACTAAACACTACTAAATGTACTGTTTGGGTATTAACCCCTGTCAAGTAATACAAACAGTTTAGCCATGCTCCCTTGGCCCCATACCACCCACATTAATGTCACTGCCCACATTCTCTTTCTTCCATCTGATTCTGAGGTAGAGGGTGAAGCCAAAAAAAGAAGTATGTAATATTTTATTCAAATAAAATTCTAGCATATAATGTAAACTTTTCAGGAACGTTGAAAAAAAGAAGTACCCAAAAAGGTTGTTGAAAAATACCTTGCTCAATTTCTTCAGCCAGAGTATTTTGACCAATAGAACGACAGGCTTTTACAAGTTTCCTCAACTTACTACATCCTTGCTCCTGTTTGTACCAAATGTGAAAAACAATCCTGAGGCTTTCATCTGGAAGCACATCCTGCTTCATCTTTTCATCGATGTCACTTTGCTTCATCACAAGTTCACTAGCCAACTTTCTCCAGTCTTTACGTGCCGAAAATATCACTGCATTCAAAATGGTATCATCAAACATTCCACGGTCAGGAACTGCAAAAGAAACACAATTTCTTTTGAGAGAAGGGGAATGGAAGAAGTCTAACAAAATGATGTGTCAGCTGGATAATGACATAAAAGTACATAGTGGCTAATGTGACAGGGTTTTCTACCATTTACAGTAAAGAGGAAGCTTGTTCATCGGGTGGTTTAAAGCTGTGAAATGGTATTAGGAAAGAATAGCCACCACTGCTTCTTCAATTCTGATTGGTGTGAGTCTATTTGCAGGTGCCCTACCACATGCACAAGCATGTATTTACTCATTTCAAAGAGTATTATTATTCTGGGAAGAACTACAAGCTACATTTGATTATCTCTTAATCGGATTTCAACCCATGGCTGAATTTTATCAATGAATTGGATAAACAACTAATTAATCGAACTATGGATGACCATACAGATGCTCAGTATTGAAATTTGATTGATATTATCACATTAAAATGATATTGTACCTTTATCAATATGATCCCTTAGGTCCTCTCGTCCATGCTGTACAAGGAGGACTTTGAATTCCTGCATTTGTGTTTTGCTTTCTTCATAATTTTTTTTCCACCAGTGCTGAAGCACATATTCCAACCTGAAAAAGGCCTCTCTCCCTTTCTCTGCTTTCCACTTGTTCTCCAACTGCAGGCCTCTGATCAATCCCTGGCATAGTTTCTTATCATCAGTTATAACTTCATTATGGAAATCAGAAAATGGATAAGGTGGTGGACCTAGGAAAAAAAATACAGCAGTACGTTACAGTAACATTCGAAAGCAATTGCTACAAAGACTCCCATATGTTCTGCATGCATGATTACAAAATTTCCATTAGCTTAGATACAAATGACACCCATATGGCTTAGGAATGAAATTATACTAAAGGTAGCAGGAACATTTTTTATGACCTGCAATTAATTAATCATAATGATTTCAAGTCTTCATCAGTCATATGCTGAAGGCAATAACATCGGTTTGATTATGATCTCAACACCGACCAGTTGGGATATATCAGTATACCACTGGACCTTATTTCAGACACACACTGTTGGATTAAAGTCAGAATCACTGCAATACTTGCAAATATGATCGTTTTGAACAAAAAGTAGTTTTGGAACTTAGTTTGTTAACTAATGTATACTGTTTTTATTTCATTATGATATCACTGTGTTTTATCTGGCGGATGGCTTCTTACATTGTAAAATCCATTAGTATTTTACAGGATGCTTCTTCAATCCATCCAGAAAGAATTGCATAGTATTTGGTACAGACTGTAAAATGCAATTTATTTAAACTTTAAATATGTGCAATTTAAGGCTGAAATATTCCATTCTACCATCTACAACTTCTCTTTTCCCATTTTCTTCTCTGAAAACATTCATTTGATGCTTGTATACCCAATAAGGAAAACGTCATATATAAATATGAAAATTTGGCCAGCCATGTTTACAAAGAACTGATGTTCAAAGCACCACTTGCATAAATGAATTTATAATTTAAAATGTGGTTAGTTACATATGATTACATTTTGTTGACCATTATGTAGGAACTCATTGAAAGAGGGTCATAATGTACTATTTTATCAAAGTGAAATTCCTGAGGTTCATCCATTGATGCAAGAATTCAACACTAGTATCTTAACAGGTCAACAGCAAATAGAAGCTTTTTCTTCAAAACTGACTACGTCTACAACTGTCCCAGTAACCCATTTCTTCTTAAGTGATATATCTTTGAGGATTGTTTTAGCTTCCACAAATAACCCCAGCTTTCAAATGTGTGGGTTCGGGAACATCTTGGGTGCTATGGTCTGTATCTGTACAATGCTATACTTTCTTGGTAGTCTCCTGTAGAGTTGGTTTGTCTAATCTTCTTACAGGGACCAATTTATTAATTGGTAAAGAATATTCAATTAAAGGGCTAACACTTAAAATATCTTGTGACAGATGGTTTTCATTGCAATCTCTATCATCGGTCTGAATACAAAGCAAAGAATTTATCATTATATCTGCATCAAAATTACTTGTGCACATTGTTTCATTGTAAAAAACTGGTACAGCTTTAATAGCTCCATAGCAATGTCCAATCAGGTTTTATTGATAACTCTCTATGATGGTGGGTTTCCTACATTGTGTAGAAAACAACAAAATA
Source organism: Apostichopus californicus (assembly GCA_020650975.1). NCBI lineage: Eukaryota > Metazoa > Echinodermata > Holothuroidea > Aspidochirotida > Stichopodidae > Apostichopus > Apostichopus californicus. Next base: position 14,525 of record JAIPMN010186978.1, read on the forward strand.
AAAATACTGTTAAAGCGGTCATTGTGAATTTGTAATGCTTTATATTCATGTATCATAGGCTAGAGGCACCTGTTGGTATCAAGAATTTTCTAGAAGACTCAGAACAGTTGTATTTTGTCCTGGCTGACAACTTTGCAACTAGCCAAACTTCATTGCTTTCCAATGATTTCACATTTATGACCTCTGAGAAGATGCCGATAATTCCAATGATATTTACAGTTCATATGAATGTATATTAATTTTTGTATCCAAAACTTTGTCAAGTTTGCATATTTGAAATATGAAACTTAGATATTTTATGAGCCTACCATTCTTACATGTGTAAAGTTCATGTAACCTAACCTAAACAATCTTAACATAGAATTCTTCTAGTATTAGGAATTCTGTAGTTAACTGTCATGGTCAGAACACAAAATAAGTGCACACACACACTTGCATACACAAGGCCATCACAACCACATAAGATTAATTTTGCCTATTCTTTTATGAAATGTGCTGCTCTTTTTTCTGCAGCTGAGTGCAAAGACTGCCTTGGTATTAATCAAGGGTCAGTGGGTACATGGAAGTTCTATACCTGTCTTTAGCATTTTTACAATGCCAAAACATTCCAGCAGCCATCAATCAGTTAGAATGTTGAGAGGGCAATGTTACATACCCCCCCCTCCCCCCACACATACACACCTCAAAGCCTTGGATTACAATGGTATCAAGATTCAAACCATACAGCCTGAAGACTGTCATTCCTTGCCAAATAATTTTTTCAAAAAACTCTATAACTACCTGACTGAGGTAGAGCAAGAGAGTTAAATTTGTACAAGAACTAAGTGAGAACCATAAAAGATGAGAGATTTTTAGCACTTACTGGTGGGCATTAACCAATTACTTTAGGATTTTACAACATAGAATGTTTATTCCAAAATGTTTCACTATCCAGAAAGAACAGTATCCTATATGAAATGTAGACACATATATGTTGTACGTATTATCAAATTTCTTTTACCATTATTGAGCTAGCAAATCCACTCAGCCACCAACCACCCCTTTAATAATTATTTTATTGAATGAGAGTTACAAATGACATTGTATATTTATTGTGAAATATTTTCACAACTTACTGCCAAAGCTTAATTATGTCATCTAGTATAAATCACAGAGAATAAGGCCAATTTTGAGATACCCTGTTGACCAATTGAAGTCTCAAAACTGATAAGGGCCACTTAAGTGTGTTTAAATCACCCAACACAAGGGTATCAACTCTTTGAAGCAAATTTCATTTGCTGGCTGACTGTGTTTTGTTGGAAGATTACTACATGATATATTGAGCCCCTTAAAAAACTGACTGATTGATGGTGATCAAACTAATTGAACCAAAAGAAAATTATAACATCAGAGGACTCAGTTTAGTTCTAGCTTTAATTTGGAGAACTATTGCTTACAAGGATTTCAGACCTTTGACATATGATGGCCTCATGTGACCTGTGATCTCTACCAAATTCAATAGGGGTCTTGTATTCATGAAACTGGATCTACACCCCATTTATGAAGTTCATCAAAAGATGTGCCTTTTGAGTTATGGTGGTCAAAAATTATTTTTCAGACTTTGACTTCTGTTGGCCTCAAATGGTCTTTGACCTTCACAGATAAAGAATATGGTTCTTGTACCCAATAAGACAGATCCACATACTTAGTATAAAGTTAATCCACCATGAAATTTTCTGAGTTGTGGTGTTTACAAGCAAGTGTCACATACATACATAAACATGCCATCTCCATCGCATAGATTCCTTTTTCCTCTGGCAAGGGATCAAAAGATTCATGTACTATGCTGCTTCAAGAATTACATCTTAAAATAAAGACTGAACTCACTGACAAAAAGTCTATTGCAACATTGTCCAGTTTTGGTCCTTCAGAGGTCCTATGTATTTCAATTTACCATGGACATCTTTGCAGTCCTTGGAACTCCATGATCAATATCTAACTGAAACCCAAATAAAAGATAGTCTTTCTGATCTCAAAAAAGAACCAGGAGCACAACAGGTTTAGTGATTCCTTGCAAAACTTTACATGAAAACATGTAAACTATACACAGGATTCTTTTACTTAATAAGGTGGATCCCAATAGAAACTATGAAGTATGTGAGGGCATACAAGTATTACTTGCAAGTAATACTGGAATAAAAGGTTTCAGACTTTGACCTGAAACAGCCACAAATACTCCCAGAAAAGATTAAACCCACACATCAAAAATAAAGTTCAACAAGAACAAAGAACACCGTAGAAGGGCGTGGCACTTAAAACTGTGTCTGTGGATAGAACAGAAGCAGGACCAGTGGCCAAATCAGAAACAAAATTTCATCGGTACTCTCCCCATAAGGAAAAGGAAGGAAACCTAGCTACCTGACCAAAACCACATGGGCAGAACTCTGGAACGGGCAAACAAGGGTCACATGACCCAGCGCCCCAGTGCCGGAACACAGTGCTCCCATTCTAAACAGCCTATGCACAATCTTTTTACAAGTATAAGAAACCCCAGCCTACACTTAGCACATAGCAAAAACCACGGACCGAGGAGGGGGCCCAGGGGAACAAGCCCGACCTCATACTCAATAAGGGCCGGAACGGAACCGCTAATGTTCCGGGGAGGGAAGGAGGCCTCGAAGAGCCTACCCCTCCCCGAGCAGGAGGCAAACAAAAGCACACCTCGTACCCGAGGTAACACCGACGAAACCCCACACAAAACAATACAGAGTGAACTCGCCAAAGTTAGCTGCGCTACGACCTGAACACGAAAGGAAGGGAAAACCCTTCCCTGATGTAGCCAGGGTGGAAAAAGGGGTGGGAATAAACAGGAACGAACTCACCAAAACGGGAGATAACAAGGCTTCAAGTGAGCTGAGCAGATGCAAAACAAGCATCAAAACCTTCAATGTAGACTTGTCACTGAACAGAGCAAGTCACAGGGAAGAATGACCAGGCCAAGGCACCGGATCTTGCCAGACGGTACTTGCTAGACTGGCTGCCCTGGCAGGCTTAGGTATAGTTGGTGGTTGTTGTTTTTTGTAAGTTGAGTGCCAATGGCGTGGGAAAATGTTTAAGTAATTTGTCCATAAGGTTAGGAGTTCCCGATGTAAGTATACAAATACCGAAAGTCTTGGTCTTCTCAGAAGGAAATTAACATACTAATGTTAATTTCCATCTTAAGATTGACTTTAGTTTCCTTAATAAAAGATTACCATAATACATTAGACTAGTTTTATTTTTATTTGTTTTGTTTCCATGCAGGCCTATCGTTCAGTTTACAACTTGCAAAGCTTGTTATGTTGCAAATTGGTTACAGCTAACAAAAAATTTTCCTAGGGCCTTGGCCACAATTTCACACCTTAGCCCTAACATTAGGAGGGATCATATCCAAAATTTCCCCCTTAAAGCAACACTTGGAGTATTTCGTTCCCAAGCCTCAAATTGAAGACCAGAGGGAAAGTGTTTTCTGTGCCATTTCCAAAACTGCTCTTCAGTGCCCATTGACAGGCAAAAGATCTTAGCCTCCTTCATCCCCCTCCCCCACCTTAGGTTTTGCAGAGGTGAGGTGGGAACCCCTAGGGCTGGGTGGCAAACATAAACCAGCTGGAGGTGTGGAACCACTGTCTAGCACATCTGCCCTTTTGCACCCTCCTCCACACTCCAGGGCATGCAGGCTATGCAGCCTTCTAAGTTTGTCTCGTATACTAACAGGTCTTGTACGTCATCCTACAGGTCTGAGAACACCCCTGTTTTCGGCATCGACATTTCCCTCACCTGCTTACACCCCAACATACTACCGTGGTCATTGTGGAAGCAGCTGTCTCTCTTTATTTATTTTCTCTCACAGTTTCTGTTTCCTTCTCTCTCTCTAGGAGTGGTTTTAAAAGTCCCTCTAACTGGGCCAAAACATGTGTCTGACTGTCCTTTAGTACCCATAACCTGAGGATGCTGAAGAGTCATCTGAGATGGTGAATTGGTGACCATCTCTTTCTACTTTTACAGCAATTCAGGGACTGCTACAGGGACTGCTGCTGTTGTGACACTGTGATTGGTCAAATCTTTGGAGAAAGTTTTGTATATAAACACTTTTAAGGTATAGTGTTGCCTACCTTTCTGTGCCATCTGCTTTAAGCCACTGACTTCACATACACCGTCATCTCTGTTTTGTAGCCATTCTACAAGATCTTCTCGTCTAATGGTAACAAACCCCTCTAGAAGCTTTTCTTTGGTCTTTCTTGGGTCTTCATCTTTATTTGCATTCAACCACTCATTCAAAATTTTTCGTGCCATTTCAGCCTGGTTAAGACTTGTAATATGTTCTGCAATTTCCACTTTATTATAGCCAAAATAGCTGGCAAGCAATGGCCAATCAAAGAGAAGTTTTAGAGATAGTTCCATCAGCGTGTAAGGATCCAAACCTGTCAATATGTCAATATAATTTCTGTACATCAAACTATCACTGTAACACAGAGAATAAAGGATTTAATTGCTGCATATAGTACTTATCAAAGATTGCCTTAAAAAGTTATTCTGGTGGCTCAAGTTAATAGCTGAACAAAATTGCTGAAAATTTTCTGAATCTAACTGTGAAAACCACATTCTCACTATAGCATTTCGTATTTCTAAGATATCAATTTTTAAAATTTAGTGATATTTTGGAAATGCGTCTGGCAACAGAGCACTTCAGCTGAAAATGTCTTTGTTTTCCTTTATTATTTGTCAATCATAAATTTACTAAACAAAAAGAATATTTCTACAAAAATGATACATTTTTATGAAATTCTTAGTACAGAGAACTTTGCAAACATTCCAAATGTATCAGGTTTCAAGGATAATTAAATAAGAAGATTATAATAGCCTAAGTAAAGCTTTCAAAGAGCATTTGCCCAGATGACAGCACAGACCCCTGTGATTCAACTTCCTGGAGTAGTTGAAGGTGTAACCAGTCAAAAAAGGTCACATTCCATCAAACATCTCAAGTTAGGGGCATGATATTGAGATGGAGTTTTCAACTACTGTAGCAGTAAGGAATATTTTTCTCTTCAATGTAAGTTCACATTGTTTGTCACCATAATACCCCAACTAATACTGTAAAATTACACAAACTGAAGAAGAAGAGCAAGATGTTCAAACATAACAAATGTATTCCACTTGAAGAGAATTTTATGTACTCTGAATTACACTGAACTTCATACAATATGTTTGACAAAATATGTCGTCCACATATAAAACACAGAAAACTTGAAGGAAAAAAGTGCATTTTTTAATCAAATATGAATTTGGAATTTAGCAACAGTACCACAAATATGTAAAAAAAAAAACATTTGAAGTGTGGTTAAATCTAGTTTTCATCCTGAGTTTTGCTGAACAAATTCTGGCAAGCATGACATCTGCACAAAACACAATTTATTAAATTCAAGACAGATATGTAATGGAAACAAATATTTATTTTAAAAATAAAAAACGACAATCCCCACCCCTCCCCCCCCCCAAACAAATGGACAAAAAAAGAACAGGTTAGCAATGTAAAAAAAGGGAATATATGCAAATTCCAATTAAGCTATCAAATATAAATACATGAAGCCAAAACATGTGAAGCAATTATTTAGCGATTCATCACAACCTGGATACGGATCCTGCGTGGCAGGAATGGATCATGGATCCCCTTGTTCACAATACAATGCCTGAAAACACCAAGAACAAAGGTGTGCATGTCTTGAGTACAGGAGTAAGGGTGTCCGTTATGCCCATGCACTTCCCTCACTTAACCTATAATGACCATGTAAGACAGACAAACTGACTTATTAAGGCAAGATGTACAAACTGGAGGATTCAATTAATGAGCCTCATATGTTCAATGGGTCATTTTCCACAACAATACTTTCTAGAGAAGTACAGTACCGCTCACGTATAACTGGACATGTGTATGCTCACAGAATCGTATAAAAACGTATAAACAAGTACACTCGCGTATAAACTCATTGACAAACAAATTGCCGCGTAGACGCCGCGTAGACACCCGTATAATCCCTCTACGAGTTTATACGCAGGAATATTGTGCTCAATGAATAGGTATTAAAGTCACCGAAAGAATTAGTGAGATGTTTGAAACAGTCGTTCCTTACATCGTAGTTTAAGTTGTGATATTCACCTTTAGTGTTCACCTAAAGTGTTTGATGGCATAGAATGTTTTTCGTTAATTGGGTTTCTATTCAGTGTTTGTTTTCCCGATTTTTTTTCAGTTTTAGAGGTTATGTTCCATGGAGAATTAGTTTACCTTGAAAAGTTGGCAACATTTTGAAGACATAATAAAGTATTACGAAGCGTTTCTTGTGTCAATTTTCTATATAATTTACCGTTGGTTCCAACAGAATGAAAAAAAAATTCCACGCAACAACTTTGAAGCAGGTCCGGTTAAAAACAAAACATGTTTTTCGTCCGCGCAAGGGACCTCCTTTTTCCTGATTCCCAGGGTGTCTATTCGGATTACAAGCAATCTAAACTATCATTAAATAATATTTTGTAAAGGAAGCCACATATTCCAAACTAGTATTAACGCAATGAAAAGAAGAAAAAATTGCCGTTTTTTTTCAGATTTAGTACGAGAAACATATATTTTATTTGAAAAAAAGAACAACTTTCGTTAATGTGGTTAAGTTAATATTTTCCTACCCTAGCTATAGAAACACCTCGGCGCCCAGATGGCGGGAAAATGTACTATCATGTGCAATTTGTTGTGTCGTTCCCATGGTGAATTGAACTTGGGCAAGTTCGAATGTCGATGACCTATTTATGTTCCGTGACTAAGGTCAATGGGAATTATGTGTGTAAAAAATCGGGTCTTTCCACATGTTATATATATATAGAAGTTTCACGTAAGCGGAGCGAAATTCTGGAGGCTCGTTGATTGTGAGGAAGCACTTACCCCAGCCTCAATATTTGTGGAAAAAAATCGTAAGGTTTTTCTTCAGAAAATATTTTTGACTAGGCCTAATTGGAATCTCAATGTATAAAGAAGTACTGGGTCTAACCAAAACCTTATCATTGCATTTTGGGGGAAGTCAGATGTTCAAGTTCAAAATATTGTTTTTTCAATAAAAGGTTATCGTGGTTTTCTTGCGAGGTGTAAACGGCGTAACTTTTGATGAAGGCTAAGAGGTAGGATAGGCCAAGGCCTACCTAGTTCTCATTAATTGTTACCTACATTCAATATAATGCCCAATGGGAGGAACTCGTATAAATAGTAACAGACTGTTGCACATTGTAATTAATAAAGTTTCCTTGCTGAAGTTTTCCTGCACTGATTGTATCGATCGTTTGTGCTACTAGTAGCGCTGTTTTCTTTGTTACTCTTATTCTTAACGGCTTAAGTATGTGCTAACTCTGTGGTTGAATATTTTGGAAAGGCTTAGGAGACATTACTTGATGTTGAGTTTACCAACTCTTTTCTTCATGACAGTTTATTCTAACCCATAGAAGCTCTGCTATATAAAGCGGCTGAGAATACCCTACGATTACAGATTATACGAGATTGTACGTCTTTATGCGCGTATAATCCTGTAGTGTACTAAGGTCATTGTTGTATGGCGCCCTCTAGTAAAAAGGGGGTACTGCCTATGTAAATAAACCGATAGCTACCAAAGTTCAATCTGGCGTCTGAATCTTATTCAATCACCTTGAATCCGACCAGGAGGATTCTACATCTGGCGACGAGGATAATTAAAAGTTTAATCTTGAAAATCGGAAGAAAAAAAACATGGCAGTTAACTTAAATGTTGAACATATTCCGCAATTTGACATAGCGGGGGATGTGACTAGCCTTGCACCAAGATGGCAGAGGTGGAAACGTGCGTTTGAATTCTACTTAGTCAGCAAAGGAGTCTGCGAAGATATACAGAAACGAGCTTTGCTGTTACATTCTGCCGGAATGGCGGTGCAGGATATTTTCGAAACCTTAGAGGATCCTGGGGTAACGGGAACGGACACGGCGGGGGAATACGAAAAGGCTATGAGGACCCTGGATGCACATTTCAAACCTCAAATGAACGTCCCCTACGAACGCCATGTGTTTCGTC
>JAIPMN010187022.1:0-28324 GCA_020650975.1 Apostichopus californicus
TTGGATGGTATCTTAGTTTGCTGTTTTATGATTGATACATGTAAAAAAATCGATGCACATGACAAAAAGGTGGAAAAAAGCGACCCAACGCAAAATGCTGCTTTAAGCAAAAGGCACAATAACTTCTTTTCACAACACCAAAATACCATATATATGAATAAGCAGGTAGACGTAGGATTTCGTAGGAAGTTTGGGGCAGATATATGTGGAGCCAACCTATGTAGGCATGGAGGTATTTCCAGAAATATTACTAACTTTTTCAAGGTATCATATTGTAATTTGCGAAATTGCCGCATTTATCTTCAAAAGGTTCGAATTAGCAGCATAGGCTTTTCGGTTTAGCCGTGTTAACTTAGATATTCATGCTTTGCATTAAATTATTAAGTTCTATACCAACCTATGTTCGAGATTTTTTGCTGGTAGGTTTTCTATACTGTAGTAGGCCCCCATGCTGCACCAAGGACGTCCCTATTCAAACAAACACTAGCAAAACTGTCATTCAAGGTGACACAAGTTCCCATGACTTTCTCCTGAAGTGCTTCGACTTCTCGGCAACATATGTATTCATCGTTTGAGTCCATATTGTGACAATACTCACATTGACACCAGTCTGTATTCCCACTAGGCCATGGGCAATTACCCGCTGCTCTTAAAAGAGCTTATCTAAATGGTCCGTATTTCCGGGTCAAACCTTAATTGACCAATCACAGCTGCTGATCTGTGGTCTAGTTACACACACTGCACAAACATGGCTGCTCCCACACTCACATGCTGTATGCATGTGTGTGCACGGACAAACACGAATATTTCATCCTTTTCTGACAGCTCTTTTGCCAAATTCAAGGATTGTGTTTTAAGGTGGAGTGTGTTACCAGGTATTTATGGTGCATTAGCTACAGATGTCACCTCCAAATACTGTATAGAGAGCTCAAAATCTTTAGCTGATTTCCAAGATCATGAGCATGGTGAGTCGTGCATTGGCAAGGATCGTGAGTGCCACCAGAGATTCACAGATGTGAATAAACTCAACAAGACTGAAGAAAGGCTTGCTAAAAATCCGCCCAAAGATGGTAAGCAAACATCTAAATAATATTATGAGTATGAACCCAATTTCCAACTGAAATTAGAAATGTGAATCTGACATCTTGTGGAATGTGGTTGTGCTTTTATTTCACTTTTTACATTCGTTCTTGACGGTTTGTTATTATATTGTAGCCATTTTGTTGTGCAAAATGCACCAACCTGATGTAATCGTGAATTTATTTGGGTTAGGGTTAGATTTACAAACAACGGGAATACATTTACAATAAAAATCTGCATTTAGTGTGCGTTAAGTTAAATTTTGCATGTGTTCAACAAATAGAAGTTCCTGTCATTGGGGGAGGGGGAATTTGATACTTTAGATTTTCTTCAGTAGTTGCTCCATGATTTTAATAAATTTAGACGAGGGCCCCAAACCCACGCCCAATTTTCCATTTCTGCTTAGTTGATTTTTTTTTATATGGGTGGACTGGAGATCAATATTTCATTATTGCTCCGTGATTTTGAGATAATAAAACGAGGGCCCCAAACCCACGCCGAAGTTTGTATTTGTACAAATACTTGATAATTTTTGGATATGGGCGGAGGGTGAAATTTTATTATCGATCAATGATTTGATAAAATGAGACGAGGGCCCCAAACCCACGCCCAATTTTTCATTTGTACAAATACTTCGTTGATTTTTTTATATGGGTGGAGGTCGATATTTCATTATTGCTTAATGATTTCATAAAATAAGACGAGGGCCCAAAACCCATGCCCAATTTTTCATTTGGGTCATTCCGTGTCAAATCAACCAGTGGTCCCCAGGTGACCCTCTCAGATTTGAATGAAACTTCATCAGAATGATTGAGTATGTCCCAAATGAACACATACCCAAAAATTAAAATCATACTCCATGTCGTTTTCGAGATATAGCCCGTTGAAATTTTGCCAAGGCGGCCATTTTTGGCTTGCGCGATTCGATAAAAGTTACTTTTGGGATATTTTCGGACCTGAAAGCTCATAATTTAGTATTTGTAGCAGGTACAGAGCTAAAATTTGGTATTCTATCTTCTTGCCAAAATTCATGAATCTGCACTCAATTGATTTATTTTCATTTTTATGATCACCCAAAGTAGGCACTTTATTCAGCCGAAAATGTTTTTGGTGATTTTTAGGGTCACCCTAGGCCCACATGAGGGGTCACATGAATCCTATTTTCCTTGGGTATTATCTATGGTTGCATGTCTATACACATAAGCAATTATAAGCTGACCAATGCATTATTTGACAAATGGCATGGGCCCAAAGTTGGCCTCAGCCAGAAAAAGGTAAAAAAGACCACCCTCTTCTTGACCCCGGTTGATCCCGCGATGAATTGAAACATTTTGGTAAATTTACACCAGTTACACATACATATTATATCTACTTATACACCATATTTCAGCTTTGGCACTCAACTTCTTCATGGTGTGGTGTAAATTTGAATATTAGACATTTTTTGCACATTTTTCAATCTCAAACCTATATATTTATCATGTAATAATAATAAAGTAATGAGTGGTGAGATCATTGTATCATTGTTTCAGTCAGCTGAATGAAAATGTAACATAACAAATTGTATTTAGCTCAAATGAATGACATTTAATCACATCACTAACGCTTCACGCACATTTATATTACTGGTACTGTCACAACTCTCACAAGGCCTGTCCTGGGATTATAAGGAATGTCATTGAAATGCTTCAATGTCCTTACAATACCACACATGGATGTTCATATACAAGTAAACAAGTTTAGCACACTTTTCTTTTACTAGATTAGTGCTTGCACTGTGACTTGATATACAAGTTAGCACACTTGAATTTGTTTTACTTCATGAATGCTTGCAGTTTGGCTTCATTGGTCTTTTAAGTCTTAATGAGGAAGAGTGTACTGGCTGCTTCCATATCCCTGTAACTCTGGAGCACTGATGACACAAATAATAGCTTGGAATGGTATCCAACAATTATTGTGGGTGTTTTGTGGCCAAGAAAGTGCATTATCTCAATCTTTGTACCATCCATAGGTATAAAACTGTGATGAGATTGTGTTCCTGATATAGTTTATGATGGTGTCTGCACGTGACACACAAGTAGTAGGCTATTGTTCTAGAATGTAGTGTCTACAAGTGACACACATGTGATATTGTTCTAAAAGGTTTAACTCTATACAAATGAGTTGACCTTATGCATGGAAAGTAACCAGTATTTGTAAAGCATGAGAAAAGCATGAAAGGGGGACTGGGGTAAGGTTAGAGCCAGAGAGCAGTAAGACAGACAGAAGTCTTAAAAGAATAGTCCAGGTAAAAATTAAATTTTCAAATGTTAAAAAGGAACATAATGTAAGCATTCTGGTGAAATTTGCATTAAATTCCTATGTACCGTTTTGGAGATATCGACAGTTGAAGTTATCTGATATTCTACCAAAGTGAACTTAGAGCAAACAGGTCTGATGTCATAGTTGCACACTGACAAATAATGTTTTGTTTTTTCTGTATTTTTCAGTCTATTGATTTGACCTTGGATTGGATAGGGTTACTAATTTGTCTAAAGGGATGTCAAGATTATAAAGTACCAATACCTATGGTACATTCACATTCTGAATGAATCCAATTGTGGAGTATAAAATTAGACGTAAATTATAAAGAAATACAACACATTATTGATCATAGTGCAAGAATGACGTCACACCTGTTTTCTCCAAATAAAGGTGGCAACTTCCAACTGTCAATATCTCAAAGACGGTAAATAGGAATTGAATACAAATTTCACCAGAATGCTTACATTATGTTCCTCTTAGACAAATCAAAAATATATTTTGAACTGGACTTTTCTTTTAAGTATTGGCAAATTTCATTTGTATTGTGTGGTTTAATCCAAGTTTGAAGTGAAACTCTACAACAGCATACTAGGGTATGGCTCCAAATTTTTTTTGGTGTTATGGGAGATTTTGAGGCACTTTGAGGTACCAGCCTATTGGAGGGTTAACTGAAGTGATTATTTATTGCAGTGGAAAACATGCATCATCAACCCATTTCTAAAAAGAAAAAAATATAAAATTGTACCTGGAAAAAATACATTACACAAGCTTCAAACTTTAAATGTACTGTATGATATTGAATTAGTGTATGGAGTTTATATAAATGCGCGAAAAAACGTGTAATATTAAATTTGATAAAAACATGCAACCATAGATAATACCCAAGGAATATAGGATTCATATCACCCCTCATGTGGGCACAGAAAAAAACATTTTCGGCTGAATAAAGTGCCTACTTTGGGTCATCATAAATAAAGGAGATACAGTTAAATTGCGTGCAGATTCATGAATTTTGGCAAGAAGTAACATAGAATACCAAATGTTAGCTCTCTACCTGGTAGGGTAGGGTGGTCTTTTTTACCTTTTTCTGGCTGAGGCCAACTTTGGGCCCATGCCATTTGTCAAATAATGCATTGGTCAGCTTATAATTGCTTATGTGTATAGACATGCAACCATAGATAATACCCAAGGAATATATGATTCATGTGACCCCTCATGTGGGCCTAGGGTGACCCTAAAAATCACCCAAAAAAAATTCCGCTGAATAAAGTGTCTACTTTGGGTGATCAGAAAAATTAAAATAAATCAATTGAGTGCAGATTCATGAATTTTGGCAAGAAGATAGAATACCAAATTTAAGCTCTGTACCTGGTACAAATACTGAATTATGAGCTTTCAAAGTCCGAAAATATCACAAAAGTATCTTTTCGCGAATCGCGCAAGTGCAAAATGGCCATTTCGACCAAATTTCAACGGGCCATACATATCTCGAAAACGACATGGAGTATAATTTAAATTTTTTGTATGTGTTCATTTGGGACATACTCAATCATTCTTGTGAAATTTCATCTAAATCTGAGAGGGTCACCTGGGAACTTTTCAGAAAATTGGTTCATTTGAGGCGGAATGACCCATTTGTAAAAAAAAGTTATTAATTATAACAAGTTTAGATACACTGGGCTAGGTTTGTGAATTGAAGTTGTAAAACGGTGTGGGTTATTGAATTCAGAGGCAATTTTTGAAACCTTTTTTTTTCAAGCTGTATTTAATTTGTATCTTTCTCTTGTTTGAATGTTACAGATGATTCCACCGATGATGACAACGACGATGTTCAACCTGTCTGTAAGAAGCAAACACTAAGATCAAACGTAGCTGGACCATCTTCTTCAGGCAGACTACACATACTTCCAGTGTCGTGCATCATTTGTCACGCTGATCACTGGATAAGGGACAAGGTGACCTGTAAGAGACGAAGAGAGCCCCTGACTCGTTGCTAGACAATAGATGCTGGGAAACTCACAAAGGCTGCTGAGCTGACATGTAACGAATCCCTTCTTCTGCAAATGCGTGGCAGAGACCTTGTTGCTTCCGAGGCAAGATACCATCCGAGTTGTTTTCGCAACGCAACCAGATTTCTCACTCGGAAGTTGCCCAAAGAAACAACAGATATTCTATATGCAGAGTCTTATGCAAAGTTTTGCCACAATGTCATTCATGAACAGATTCTTAAACAACAGGGTGCGATCAGGATCACAAAACTCACAGCCCAGTTCATCAAAACGGTTAAAGTAGTTCAAGGGATTGATGCCTCGAGTTACAGATCCTACAACTTAAAAAAGCGTCTCCAAGGCTCCTATCCACAACTACAGTTTTTGCGACCAACGCGACGCTATGAAAGAGAAGTTGTAATTTCAAGAACTGTAGAAGCTCAGGATCTACCAGTAAACATGGTTAATCTACAAGATGATACAAAGTCAAGTAGCGAGTTGCACACTTCAAGTGGTAGTGAATCTGATTTGCAGCATCAACAAAAAGGTTCGTGTAGAAGTCAAGGCATTTCATTGAGTGACATGTACTTTACAGCTAGACAGCTTAGAATTGGTGTCCAAGAGGTACAAGTGGACACAGCATGGCCACAAACAGGGCAAGATTTGACATTGGCCATAGCCCGTAACCTTGTTCCTGTGCAACTGTACAATTTTCTAGCATGGCTTATTGGAGCTTCAGAAGAACCATTCGAAAGTGAGCGAGTTGCAGTTTCTGACACAAGAATTTTGTCCATGGCACAAAATATCATTTATAATTCAACAGGAGGCAAGAAGTCAATGCCAAAACACGCCGCTCTTGCCATGACTGTCCGACCATCTTACTGGCTCTGCTAAGTTGATTGGCCTACTGAATGGTTTTAGCCATGCTACATCACACTCTGTCGTTTTAGAACATGACACCGCTCTTGCTCAAAAACAGCTTGACATGGGCCCTATCAATCTTCCACCATTCATGAAGCAGAGGGAGTTTACGACACTAATTTGGGACAAGAATGATTTTGGGGAAGAAACGCTCTCCGGCAGTGGCACAACCCATAACACCAACGGCATTGTTGTCCAAACCCAACAAGCAGACCACTCTCCTGAAGATGCCTTCTGCTGCCCGCCAGTTACATACAAGAAGACCAAGAGCCGTTCCCTTGAATCTCCACCAACAGAACTGGCCTCCTACTATGGAGCCAAAAAAACGGCCCAGTGTATTTGGGGCAGCTATACCCATACATGAGACAACTGATGGGCAGGTGAATGCTATGACAATAGATACATTATACGTTCTTTCAAGAGCTATCCAGAGAGAGTCCAACCAACACAGGCCCCCAAGTTGGACAGGGTTTAATACGCTTATAGCTGACAACATACCAGCCAAGTCCATAATTGGATATTTGGCAGTCATCGATGCCTCACCTACAGAAATGGACAATATAGAAGCCATTTTATGTAGATCGCTAGAAATAGCCAATGCCCTACACCTACCGACAATTGTCAGAGTCTTTGATCAGGCTATCTACGCCGAAGCACAGCAAATCAGGTGGAAAAGTGGTCCGCTCAGCAAGCGTATTATATTTAGACTTGGGGCCTTTCATACTGCAATGACCTTCTTAGCTTGTCTAGGGAAATGGTTTGGGGATGCTGGGCTGGAAGAAGTTGCTATTGCATCAGAAGTGGTTGCACAAGGGTCCATTAATGGGGTACTGAATGGACAACACTACAACCGATCAGTGAGATTCCACAAGCTAATGTTTGAGGCTCTACACCGACTCCGTTTCCAGAGATACATCGCAACATTACCAACAGACGAGGCACTTGAAGTCCATAACATACTTGCGAGCCTAAGTGATTCTTTCCCAACTAACTTTCCTGACCGTCTTTCTGATGAAAAGCTTCAAAGTCTGCTTCAGTCATACCAAGACTATGTTTCCAAGGCTGCAACCAATCCTATGTTTGCATTTTGGAGCAGCTAAATAGACATGGTACAAGTTCTCCTTCTCTTCATCCGAGCATCCAGAGAAAGTAACTGGGATTTACATCTGTCATCTATGAGGTCGATGATGCCATGGTTCATGGCTTACGATAGAGTCAACTATTCAAGGTATGCACCAGTTTATTGGTTAGAGATGGAGGAGCTTAGTAGAAAACACCCATTCGTAGAAGAGGAATTTCAGAGGGGGCACTTTAGTGTTCAGAGACAGACGAGCCATGGATTTCCAGGTATACCATGTGATTAGACCATTGAACAAACTGCAAACAGTGATTAAAAAAACCAAAGGAGGACTTACGGGCATCACAGTCAACAAAGGTGCTGTACATGACTGGATTTCATCCCATGACATGCGAGCAGAGATTTCAAGAGAATGTGAAGAGATGGCTGGCAAAGGTGAAGTTTCACGACAGCGAAAGGATTTAGATCGCACCAGAAATGAAAGGGATGAAAGAAACATCATGGCTATAATGTCTTGAATAGAGTCCATGGTTGACCTATTGACCAAGAGAGTAACCAGCTAGTGAATCTAACATCAGGTGTTGTGGCCTCTAAAGAAGTGGCTGATGATCTAGCTAGTGCTAAATCAAAAGGAGAAGTAGCGGTACAATCTTTCATCACTGACAGGCTGCAAGGAGAGGAAACAGGGTTCCTTGCATCAATGAGAAGAAAACTGACAACAAAGGTGATTGAATTAAAATCTAACCGAAACCTCTTCGCAAGATTGCTACTCTGTGGTACTTCAAGAAATGTTAGCCTTGAGTCTATGTTGTATTACTGTCTGGGGCCATTACCTCTGTCATTGTCAACACACGATGGAACTTTAGTCAAACTCCCAAAGGCTAAACTCATGCATCACTGTACACAAGATCCATACTTGTCTAGTATTCCTCAAGACTGCACCTGGATTGTGGATGCCATGGCCATGTTGCAACAACTTAAGGTCAGCAAATTACCAGCAACCTTTGCCGAATTGGCTGACGACATTCTTTCACAGCTGGTAAAGCTAGCAGATGCAACTAGTCATAAGCAGATCCACTTTGTCACAGATCAGTACTCAGCCGTAAGTATCAAATATGCAGAACGTGAAAGGCGAGCTGGGACTAGCGGGGTGCAAACTCTCAAAATATATGGAAGACAGATGAAAGTTCCACGACAATGGAAGAAATTCTTCAGCCATTGTCCAAATAAGGAGGATTTGGTGAAATTTATGTTCACTGCATGGGGCCAGGCATCATCAGCATCAATCTTAGGAGTGGTGACCATCTACTTAGCTCATGGAGAGGAATGCCACTCATTTTCTGTGCGCAGTGGTCAAATACTGGTCCAGCCAATTGTACAGCTCTACTGCAACCATGAGGAAGCTGATACTCGCTTGTTGCTTCACAGTAAGTTTGCTTCAACCGACACAGCTAATGTTATCATAAAGAGCCCTGACACTGACGTTTGTGTCATTGGTGTGACACTATGCAAGGAAATAACATCAGATGGAAATGTGTTATTCCATACTGGCCAGAAGGTTAAGAGGATAGTCAACTTGACAGCTATCCGTGAATCACTTGGAACTGAGAAAACAAGCGCACTTATAGGTTTACATGTATTCACAGGATGTGACTGTGAGTACCTTGCACGGCAAGGGAAAGGTAAACATATGGAAGAAAATGGAGGAACAGGCAGCATACAGTTCATTTGCAGACTTAGGAGAATCATTCACTCTGTCACCAAATGTAGCTGAATCTCTGGAGAAGTTTACATGTTCAGTGTACAACCAGGAGGGCACATCATCCGTAAATGAGGCCCGGTACAGACATTTGAAAATGCATGAGAACAAGTCAGAGTCAGCAATGCCACGAAATCAAGACTCTTTAAAGAAACACATGTTGAGATCAAACTATCAGGCGGCAGTTTGGAAGAGGAGTTTTATTTCTAATCCAGACACACCCTCCCAAGTCGACCATGGATGGCAAATGGATGGTGATCATCTCATCATTTACTGGATGGATCTTTCCCCAGCACCAGATGAAGTCCTTCAGCTGACACATTGCAGCTGTAGAAAGTCTAAATGTGAGACATCAGCATGTTCATGTCTAAAGAACAAATTGCCTTGTTGAACTTTGCAAGTGCACAGATTGTGACAATGAAAAGCAGGCAAATGAAGATGATGAAAACAACGAGGATGACGAAGATGAAGGATGAGAAAAGAAATGATATGTACTAGATAACTTTTTGATCAAGTGAGTGCGGTGTATGACTCAAAATGTAACACAGAGTGTAATTCCTGTTCACAAGAACCAATATGAAAAGAAACAGTCCAAATTTTATTTGGGTAGTCAGATTTACTTTTGCCATTGAATTGTTATTGCACAACTCAAGTTATATTAAAACATTTATAACATTACATTTGTTAGCTATCCCAGGCGGAATTTAAAGCCACATCACTGCGTGCGTATATGTAACATCTTCATGTTTTTATGTATTCAGTCACTTGGTATAATGTGAAGATCACAAAATGCACACGCTTGGATAAAACAAAGTACATTCCAGAAACCACGTGTAACTTATTAATCCGAGATGTTATTTGTAATTCTGTGAATTTTGTTGATTCTTCTACCCAAACAGAGTAAGACAAGGGAATTATTAGTTTTGCCTAGTGATATTCTGTGCACAAAAAATACTCTTTAAATGGTATATGCACTGGAACTGACATTTATATGTGGAACTAAGAAAGAGTTGGACATTTGAGTATTTGTAGAACTGTTTGAATGTACATGTATTTAAAGGTAGTGAAATTTGATGTTGAATTTCCCGTCCCATATTTTCCGATTCAAATTGGGTACACTTTGAACAGCAAACTCATCAAACATCAATTGGACTTTGGAGTAATATTTCCAAATGTAGCATTTTTATAATGTGAACTCCAAAATTTGGACTGTTAGATGTCTAAATACATGTAAGAATGTGCGAACTAAATAAAGTGCATCATTAGTTACATGTTAAAATAATGTGTAAGAAAATAGAGGGATCTGTTGTTGGGGCTATGCATTTAGTTTGAAAAAACAAATCACATTGGAATTTGTTGTAACTTTCAGTATCAGTTGGAAAAGGTGTAGGACTATAATGTGCACAATTCGAAATGGTCCGATGAAGTAATATCTTACATTATTGTTTATTAAATTTCATGCAAATTTCACACAAATTGTTGTTTTATTTCATGTTAGGTTAATCGTGGCTGACACCAGTCTCCAGAACACCATTTCAGTATGGAATCTAATATACAATAATCAAGGACATAGTCAGTGCATCACACCCTATTGAATATTGATTATGCGATCAGTCAACACCCCCCCCCCCGCCAAAAAAGCACAAACAAAACGAAGCTCGATTTTTGTGGGTGGGTCCTGTGTGTACAGTCGATTAACTTGTTGTTCACGAGTAAGTGCCACCCATTCACCATGGATATTCATAAGAGTACAACTTACTGATACTACTTACAGTGTATGTTCTTCATTATAATGCGATGAAGTTCCGAAAATCTAAATCTTTCAGACTTGATGTGAATGTGTGAATGACAAACGTTGCATTTATCTTAGTGTCCACAATATAATGGTAGACAAAATGCCACTTTCATATGTGAGTGTCTGATTCTGTTCATGTTAATATGATGTTTGGAGCTGTTTGTTTGATCAAAACAATGCACATGTACATGTTTGTACAGGGAATATCTGCGAAATAGATCATTCTTTAGTTGCCAGTGCAAGTCAGGACCATCACTTTAAAACCAAGTTTCTTTTCAGAACCATATGAATAGAAAGTTTCATGTGCAATGATGTTATGATCAACAAACAGTGTTAATGCATATAACAAATTAAATTGATTCTTTTTTTGTAAAGGTAGTTAGGTGAAGCGCTGCTTGTAACAAAACATTGTACATGTAGTCTGTTGTGAACTTTTGTGTTCTGAACATGTTCAAAAGATTTGCAGTTAATAAATATAAAGAAGAACATATCTGAGTTTGTAACTTTTTTGGGGCTGTTTAGACATACTTTGTTTGTTAAGAAAGGCTATCGGAATCTCCAGTTTGATTATAATTAATATGAAATAGTGTGCTTATTTATTCACCAAGAATGACCCTCCTCAATCATGTTATGTATACATGCTGGCCTACCCCTTGCTCTCATTTGTTATTACTGGATCGTTTATTGACTACAAAAAGTGTATTTCAACAATTTAACAATGAACAAACTGGCCTATCCCCACCACAAATAAACACGAAGTACAGTTGAAAAATATTATTCCAATAGCCATATGCCTATACAAACTTTTAGCAATGTTGTGCCATACATATTCTTTACAATTATAAAGGTTTCGACATGAAAATGTTAATTTTTTTTGGGGTAAACTGTTTCTATCTGGAGACAGACTAATTATTTTTGGTAAAGTCAGGGCGCTGTTTTTCTTTATGTTGGAAAATGTTACATTTTATCCGTGAATTACATATTATAGTTCCACTTGTGAGCAAAAAAAACAATTTGATTCTTTATTAAGCACATATTATCTATAACTCGGACTATACTTCATGTAATACCACTCCGGACGTAACAAGAATCATTTTCTCGAAGGATTTCACAGCCACGACCCATGGCCTACACGCGATTCACCCTTTCGTTCTCCGTCAAACCGCCTTCTTCGTCGCTGTGGTTAAGCCTATCTATTACATTTTCAGCAGATCGCAACCGTGCGCTGTATTGTTCCTGTCAAGGTTGGTTCGACACCGTAAGCCAAAGGCACTTGATGATCATGTAAATTGTCGCCCATTTCATATGCACAGGACGTGAACAGATATCATCGATTAAATTCGGAAACGTCTCGGTGTTACTGTTAGTATGGAGTAGCCTCTTGCTTTTGTTTACTACATGAATTTGTATAGGCCAGTATAGTTACTTGTTGTAGATTGTGTGAACGTGTAGTCTAGTGTAGTCTATTGTGTATCACAGCTAGTAGAGTAGTGTGAAATCTATTGTATGTGCCCCCGCAAGATCTGATGCGTGTGAGCAATGTGCCACACTCACGTGACGTTTCGACGTAAGTCAGTTATTAGATTCGAAATTTCTGGCAGAACGGGCCAACACTTAAAACACAGGTCAGGGCTTAGGGCTATAGAAAGGCCAAAAAATATACGACAGGACGGACTGGATCCTATTTTGTTACTAACAAATTCCTTTAATGACTGGTAAGATTTTGTGTGCCCCTCGGAGGGTTCAGTTCCCTTGAGACTAATGACATATAGACCAGTCACACTGTACGAGGGCACGGCGGTGGGTGATTGCCATTCTGTAAAAATTGTCGATTGAGTGGACCCCACGTTTCAGTGCCGCATCGTTGAGAAGAATACGTCGGGAAAGTTTGTAGTGTTAGAATATAACTTACTGGACCTAGCAGAGAGAAGTTGGAAGTTTCAGTGTGACTGAAGAACAGGAATTAAGGAGGCTCCTAGTCGTAAATGAGGATGTGTTTGCGACATCCAAAGGAGAGAAATACCCGTTGCTCATAATTGATTCACCAGACACACTAGCGGGGTTGCAATGGTTTTCCACTTTATACCTTGCGAGTGGGTACTGGCAGGTGGAGGTACAAGTAGTAGACCGATCGAATGCTGCATTTGTGACGAATCATAGAATCTTCACTTTGAAGTGCTCAACTTCGGGCTATGCAACCCTCGGCGTAGTTTGAGAGGCTGATTGAAAGATTATTAATGGGCCTGCAGTGACAGATCTGTGAACTTTACCTCCACGACGTAATAATATAAGGAGATACGTTTGAGAATGCGCTCCATCGGCTGGATGACGTAGGCTCAGGCAAGAGAAATTGCAGCTAAACCCCAACAAATGTCACCTGTTCCAGCGAGAAGTGTGCAATCTGGAAGTGGCATCGGGCCAGACCCTAGAAAGATAAAGAGTGTGATAGAATATTGGCACATACATGTTCTCTACCTCCTGAGTTCTTGCAGCAATAAATGTAGTTACTATTGCTCTTGCCAGTGACTCCATCTGGAATGATGATGGCCTGTATAGAAGAAAAGTTTCAAACAATATGGTTACATAAGAAGAGTCACGATGCTTCGACCTGTTTGACATCAGGTAGGAATATAGACAAAGTGATTGAAGGAATTGCCAAATGGGAACGTTGTCATGCAAAAGTAACCATCCTTAGCAGCTCTCCTTTTTGATAAATTCTGCTGTACATTCTAAAGGCCTATATTGAGGTGACAGGTCTTTGGAGAAAGATGTTGGAATTAATAGGCACTTTAAATCTAGTAAAGCATACAATAAAGCCACTAAAGCAAAGTCCTCTCTTACACAATAAATAGGACAAATAACTTTTTCATTACATTTTGTAGTGTCTGACAATGACTCGCAATCACACCTGGTGGAAATTCTCTTTAAACTCATGGAGTGGACCCCTTCGGTAAGTTCGGTGTAAGTTGCTGCTAATTGGCAACTGTGCAGTTTTGGGCAACTACCATGTTAGTACTAAGCTGTACATAACACATACAGCCAAAACTTGTGAGTATATAAATGAGGGTTATAAGCAGAACTTTACAAGTTTTTGGCGCAAATAATCAGTAAAATTAGGGCTTACAAATGTATTCTACGTTCAATACAAACACTTCATTGTTTAACACTGATGTGTTAGCTTTGACAACATGCTCCAAGTCACAGCAGTATGAGAAAAGGCTATCTCGCTGCAGATATCAGTTACTCTACACCGGTCAACCATGATATTCATTAAGGTCTGAGAATCAGACCTTGACTAGGAAACGAAGTATCTGTTCTGCTCCACAAGAAGCCAGAAGAATTCTTATGTTGCTAACAGTAAGCAATCCGTCTTTTTGTAATGCTGTTTGAAACTGACTTACCTCGTTAACTCAGCTCTACTAAGTTAATGACATCCGGAAATGATAAGACATACACCATTAACGTTTCGATCTATCCCCCCAAAAATGGAAAATCGTTCTTCAGAAAATATTACACGTAGTCACGTAGCAAATAAAGTATCACACAATATCAATGAACACATTAGTTACAACATACACTTTGCCTCAGTCATTGAACGTTCATTTGCGAAGAATCACAAGAAAACAGTAAGAATAAGAGTATGTTCATTCTTTCATTTGTCAAAACAACTTGTTTGTAACTTTGTACCAAGGAGCTTTCTGTGGGCCAGATCATTGATGGGATGTTGAAATGGCAATGTTCTTATTAACTAAGTATGGTGTGGCAATGGTAAAGGCACAGCATGCAATAATGCACAACTGCTAAATGTTCTACCTTCCAAAGTGTATTCGTGGCTGGAATCCATCTCATGAAGCAAAACCCTCTTCACTGGATACAGGTTCTGTTATTTTAGATCCTGGGGAATGCAAAACTTTGGTACCAGGCACTCAAGCACTTGGGTGTCCCATTTGAATTCTGAAATCATCTTCGCTGCTATGTTTCATATATAAAGGTGCAACACAGTGTATATTATTTCACCTGTGTACTGCAGCCAAAGCCGATAGGTCGGACAAAGGCCACGAAGATTATGAAGTCATTGAGAAACGATCTGCAGTGGTTTTCATTTATTGATATTAAAATCACGATGATATGAATTGTGCATCCTATTTACTACTGTGATGTCTAATGAATATAAAGGATTGTGATGTAATAAAAGTTGTTCCCGACGTCGTAAGCCTTTGAAACATGTAGTGGCCTTTGGGACCACGTTGTCAGAAGTCCAGTATTTTTTTTAGGAATTGACGGAAGCACTGCATAAGCATGGTAATGCCTATAAAAGTGTTCTTTCCAAAATATGTAGCAATAATACAACATTCCTTCCGAAAAAAACAATTGTGAGTCTTTCACACCAGCAACAATAATGACACATGTCCTAAATTCCTAGCTATCAAATGCAACACCATTCACAGACAACACAGGGTTATTACCATTACTTGGAATATGGAATATTTTGTCGAACTTTGGGGTGAAAATATTTCAATCGGCCAAATTTATCATCTACGCATCACCAGCCTCTCCATATTTCTTTACAATATAGATGCAGAGTACTTTTCAGTTCACCGAAAGATTCCCCAAAAAAAGTACTCCATATTTTGACTTGCATGTGTGTGAGGTAGGTAAGTGAGAAGTACTATCCTTTTGGTAAACCATGTTATATGCATAAACATTATAATAGTGCATCTTTCATTTGTTATCCTCAAAGAATTTACAAAACATGCAAGGTGATACGTGAAGTGCTCTTTGGTCAAGGGAATCTGTTACACTCTTCACTGCTGCAGTGTTTCACTATGCCTATTGCTCTTCCCATCTCATTGTCTCCGATTCTACTGAGAAAGACAAAAACTAAATTTTTTGTTTTTCTTCATTGTCTTCTTCAAAGATGTTTGCATGAAGATATTGACAAGCATAACATTTTCCCAAATGAGGCCATCAGGTGAGTTTAAAAGTAAATTCCTGACTAGCTAATGGTCATGCTTTGCATCAAAGAATAAAATAGATTTTGAATGGTAGTACTTTGCAACGTGACATGGAAAGGGGGTAGTTGATGGCATTGGGGGAAAAGGAAAGTCCCTAGTTATGCATGGAGTTATGAGAGAAAGGCGTGATGCCTGGTGGTTGAAAGTTGCAAAGACTTCGCAAAACTGGTTGAAAAACTGATGCCACAACCACATGTTAACCATATTTCACAGAAGGAAATAGATGTCTAGTAAGAAAATGGAACGTTTAAGCGTTTTAAATGTAAAGCTACTTGTGCACAAAGAAAACATCAGGAAATTAGTGATGGGGCGTATTGTCAGATAATAACGTCTACTAGACAAACTTACCTCATGTTGACCCACTTAATATATTGAATTCCTTCTTGATTGTCATCATCTCTTATGACATAAATTTATGACAAGAGCATTTAAAATCTGTGTCATTGTTTCTCTTGCATTGTTTATGATGTTGTTTTGGAAATAAACATTTATCTGCCAGTAAGTCGGTCAAGAGTTCCGACTACTATTATTATCTTCATATTCGTGACTTACGCCGAACTAACGCGAAGCACCCCCCCCCCCCCCATAAATAACAGGAACAAACGGGTTCGCTTTTCAGTAGGCTACGATTTTATTCAATCTGTAATAACGAGAGAAGAGGAAATTCAGTTTCCCCAGTCTTTAATTTCAATGACGTCATGTTTAGTCTTTATTTCGTAAAGGAGTATCTACAAAGTATCTGCGTAATGATAAACGCGATATGGGTTGGGGGTTGGTAATATGCAGACGATTTACAAGTCAGGAGAATAAGGGAATGTGATTTCAGAGATGACGTTAACTGTTTTTTTTAATGGCCGCGGAAACAGGTAACTATACCTTAGCGTTGAGGTTTGGTGAAAGGGTATGAGAAGTTCTATGTTTCTTAGCCAAACCAGGTAGACGACTTTTGGATACATTTCAACAGGGGGTATGACTCTGACATAAGAAAAGAAACGAGGCAAAAATTTCGAACGGCGATAAATTCCGTTATTTCAACTCTCACCTTGAAAAGAACCCCTATACAAGCACAAATTGAAGCAAGTGTTAAGAGAAAAAAAACGCACTACTACATCGACTCTTAGTTAACAACTTAGTTGCCGTTATTATCATTTTTCCGTATAGTTATTTTTTTTATGGACAAGTGTTACAGGCTTTATTTTCTATCTACATATGGTTCACTTTATATGTTATATCACTCATGATCTAACCACGTTTATGTGCTTGTGTAATTGTGTGCGTACTCGTTTTTGGAAAATAAAATGTTTAGCTTTATAAAAAGCCGACAATATATACATTGCATTGGTACTATATTTTTTTAGAGTCCTCGTGTACTTCTTTGTCACACTCGAGCCAAGTATCCTGGTTTTTAATCACCGCAATCATATTTGTAAATTCTTGTAATAGTTCTGAGAAATCGAAATCCCACTTTCGTAAACTTTGTAATATTATGATGAAAGAGTGTCGTATTTCTACTGTGACCGGCTCTAAAAAGCAGGTGGCTGATATTTTATACACAAGAAGCCCCCGGTTGGGTGCTTTGGGGGGGGGGGGGTAGAAAACAGTTGCAGAATTTGGGTCGTTAATGACCGGTATAGAAACGTTACGTTTTATATTAGCATAGTCCATTTGTGGAATTAGCATATCTTGTAAACTTTTAGAATGGGTAAAATGATTTTTTAGGATGTAAGCTATGCTAATAGAGGTCTATGTTAAAAAGTGACTGTCTTTCGTAAGAACAGTATGGCTTCTTCAGTGAACAATTTCCCTTCCCTGTTGTCACTCATGGCCAAGAGGGGTTCTGTCAGTGAAATAAATGCGTGTTCAGCATGATTGGGGCTGATAGTCCACGATCGTTATACATAAGTTCCGTCTACACGATTAGAGTACACGATCCAGTTGTTATCGTCGAAAAAAGGGACATTTATTAAGTTAGAGACTACTACAGTAAGCTGTTCGATGACGTTATTCGACCGAGTCCGGCCCCGAGTATATCGAATGTGGTAAATTTTCAAACATGCCCTCAGGGTTTCCTTCGATTAAGAGATTAGCCACGTCTGTGTATAAATCGTTTGTCTTTGCGACGTTTATGGGGCGTAAGCTATAATAAATTGGGGTAAACTGGAAGGGGTTTGTGCCCCCTGGTTATAATCAGCTCTAACATTCTCCACAGGGATAGCAACGCGCCACGGTAAGAAAAATATGCAAAGTTGCGTAACGATTATCTGTTCGGGTAAATTAGATCTCTCTTCTTCTGTCAGTGTGTAAAGGTTACGTCCTCAGAGATAGTTTATCTAATCCCCCCTGATTGGTGCAAAACTAATCCGACCTTTTGCACCCTTTTGTAACCTTAGTTGTGTAAATTATATCTAGCACTGCTCCCCGAACTCGATGGAAATGAGGTACCAATAGTACCACTGAAAAGAATATTGAAGTCGTGACATGTTCCCACAATATCATACCAAATCTGGTAAACAATTTCGCCCTGTTTTGCAATTTAGTTAGCCGTAGAAATGTTTTGGTAAGCACTCTGAAATTGAGGATTCATGGAACATTGGTTCATGCAGAATAGTGTGACATGCATAAACCACAAGAAGCAAATAAAAGAGTTTCTCTCATCTTTTAATTGAACTGCAGAGTGCAGATAATGAAAGTTAACATACGAGAAACGTATTAAGGATATGCTGATGTTGCTGTACAACTGAACAGCATTCACTGCCTATAAAAGATGAACTAAAACTGTGAATATAAGGTAGCAGTTCCAGACAAACGTAATCTATGAAAGATACAAGTTGACTAACTGCACTCATGAACCGAATGAAATATATAAAAGAAATTTGTGCATCCCTAGTGCGAATATTACACACTAAAGGATGAAATCATTCGAAATCATTTTGTTCTGTAAGGCGGCCGAAGTGGCTGCAGCACAAATAAAAGGTATGAGTGATGAAAGTGCTGAAGTTCAAGCTCTCAGGTACAACCATAAGTCAATGTGTCACACAGGTAAATATATTGAAGACTGTAGGTACTGCGGAAAAGGTCATGAGGCAGACAAAATGAAATGTCCAGCATATCAGCAATCTTCGAAATGTGGACAAATTTATCATTTTCATAAAAGTCATAAGAAATCAGTTAAACCGGTTCATTTCAGTAGTGATGAAGAGGCACAGGCAAGTGAATCAGTTCAATCTGTAACATTACATGAAGATGTAAGAATGTTGATATAAACAGAGTGAGTCCATATGCGACCAAGATAAATGCCACGTTCCAAGTTCAATGTTCACTTGCAAAGTTTCAAATTGTGATACATGAAAGCTTTTCCCCTGAAGGCACTGAGATTAAAGAGTCAGACCACGCAAATCGGAGCAAGTACAACAATAACCGAATGCCAATTGTGGGGACTTGTAAATTGAGGTTGACAAACAAAGAATATCAACAAACATTGTGCAGTTTGTTGTTATGCAAGGAAAGAAACGAGTGCCACTTCTTGGATGAAGGGCATCACAACAAATAACATTGTTTAAAGTGCTGTTATTGGTTTGTGTTGATAAGAAACCAACTGAAAGTTATGAAATTAATGGGCAAAAGTCCAGGAAAAAAGTAACTTACTGCTGAAAAAAGAAAATCTGATGATAGATTCTTATGATGTATTCATAGGCCTAGGGTATGCCAGCTACAATACACCTGGAATCTGCTCATAATGTCACGTCATTTATTATACCGCAAAGACGTGTTCCAATAGCTATAAAGCCTAAGCTTAAAGAGGAGCTGAAGCGACTGGGAAAATTTGTGATAGAGAAGGTTCACAAACCTTCTGACTGGGTGTCAAGTCCAGTTAGCATAACCAAACCCAGCGGTAACTACGCGTTTGTTTTAACCCGCAACCGTTTAATAAGACTCTAAACGGGAACACCATCCGCTACCCGTTATCGAAGATATTCTGCCAAGTCGTAATGATATACATTTTTTGAAGCAACTATCATCTGAAAGGATTTCCCCAATGTCAGTTGGATAAAATTTCTTCCAAGCTGACCACATTCAAAACCCCATGGGGGAGGTACAAGTATAAACTCATGCCGTTTGGAACCACCCAGCAGCTGATCTCTTCCAACAAAAGCTGACGACATATTGTTCATTGGTAGCGTGAAAACGTAAACAGACAAAGACCATGACTGAACATGCCTACGCTGCTTGGAAGATGCAGAGAGAGATGTATCAAGTTCAACAGACATACATAAGTACGAATTTAAGTGGAAGAAAATCAGCATTATAGGGCATGTCTTTACAAAAGATGGTCTGAAAGTCGACACGAAGAAAATCGAGGCAATCATTCATATGCCTAAACCGACTGATTTCGCAGCAGTACAACGATTCGTTGTAATGGTAAAATACTTGGTAAATTTCCTTCCGAGGTTATCGGACACGTGCGAACCGATTCGTCGTCTAACACATAGTGACGTGAAATAGAGTTAGGGTCAAGACCAAGACGCAGCATTATAGCGATGAAAACTACTCAAAATTTAAACCTTTCATCCATCGCAACAGGGTACGTAGAAAACTATATTCCCTCTTCCCAAAATACCACATACCTTCAAAACAGTTGCAGATATCCAGCTAATTAAAAGTTGTAAAGAAGGGCTTGTTATCCCCAAACTGACGGTTAGGCAAGATTTTGCCATTGACTTAGTGTGGTGTTAGGATACCATGTGGTCGAAGATAGCAGCAATAATGAAAGTATTTCATGGATATTTTAGTTCCAGCTAACTGCGTCACAATTTTCAGCGAATAAACGGATGGTTAGCCTATATTTCCCATTGACTTCGTTTTGTGTTAGGCTACCATGTTGTCGATAATAGCAGCAATAACGATTCGGTATTAAGTATTCGGTGAATATTTGGAAGACTTTCAGCGAATAAACAGATGGTGAGGCTAGATTTCCATGTTGACCTCTTTGTGATTTTAGGCTACCTTGTGGTCGGAGATTTGGGGGATTTTAGGCAAACATAGGTTGTCGAGTGCACGTGTCTTTGTTGTCATGAAGCATCTAAGTCTGGTAGTCCATAGCAAGTGCTTTCCTCTCATAATTGCTACTGTATACGTTCGTGCATTCGTAAATATTGAAATGTTTAAATTATTCTTTCTTCATTCATTGATTTCATAGAAGGAAATACATTTACTTTTATGTAATATTACTGTGTGCACAGGGACCCAAAAAAGATACTTTCCCACGTGACAGAACATTTTACCCTGGTTCAAGAATTTTTGGCAGAACAAAAGCTATGCTGGAAAGGAGCTTATGTGTATTATTTGCAGTTGATTGGTTAATGATATGAAAATTGACGGTGCCAGTTTGCAGATTTTTTTACTTTATTACCAGACAATCACGGAATAATCAACTCTTTTCTTTCTTACAGATTGATCAACCTGGGAAGGCTATGTGCATCTAGTGCAGCAATTGAATAATGAGTTACGGTTTGAGGGGTATTGTGTCTCTAGTTTACCATGTTAATGGCAAGAAACATGTCAAGCAGCTCTATACCAAGCTGACAAACTCTGCATTCCCAGGATGCTCAAGTGGAGAAAGACAAACTTGTATGGATTTCCAGCTAAGTTTGCTAGGAATCTGCAGCCAACAATGGAAACTACTCCACCAGTTCCATCAGTACATGTTTCAGACTGTGCTGTCCAACAAGAGGCTTAAGTTCTTGGTTTGTTGGCGGAAAATGGACTCCCATTTTCAATGGGACAAGGCCAAATATCTGAGCAAAGATCCTCAGGCACAATAGCGGCATGTAATATGCGTTTTGCTCTATGAAATTAATTTGTACAACAGCTAGTGGCAAAGCTTTTTCAGACACCATTTTCTTTCAATGTTGATATGTGTTTCAGCAATAACCACAAAAAGGTTTTTACAACACTTGTGAGCTTTTTTGATGAGGAGAGAAAAGAATTTGTTGTGGAGCATTTGTGTTAAGTTTCATTAATGAAAGTGTACAGTACTTGATTGTTTGAAGCAATTTGTGAGTTATTTAACAGTCACGAAATCCCTTGAAAGAACCTGGTTTCTGTGATGATGGACAGTTGCAAGGTCATGGGTGGCTGAAAGTCGGGATTGTAAAAAAAAATATCAACCCTCAAGGCACCACATCTCCTGGACATAGATGGTGATTCCTGTGATGACTTGCATAATGCTGCAAAGTATTTTTCAAAACCATTTGATGGTGTTGTTAAAGCTCTCTTCAAAGATCTCTACAATGATCAATAGTGGTCATCTGACTTTAGAGATGCCCTCAGTTCACTTTGTGAATGTCTTTCATTTAAGTATACATCACAGCAAGTGTATATTGCGTGGAGATGGCTTCCCTGTTATGACGCCAGCGGGAGCACCATCAGGCTTTTTGATGCTTACCGAGTTCTATATTTTGCTTTTTTGAGCAAGGAAGACAAATCAGTTTACAGTGGGCTGATGAAGCCAATCCTTCAGAAAGTGTCACCAGAGGCCAGAGGATGCATGAAAGGTGTACAGAGCACACTGGCAGTAAAGAAGTTGACTGAAGGCAACAAAGAAAAGAATAAGTGGGAAATTATTCTTCAAAATACGTTACACTAAACTGATCTTGTATCGCCATGCATTTGGGCTGGAAACCGTAAAAAGATATGTATGGCTCTTTCAGACCAATGAACCTCTCGTGCACAAGCTTAATGACAGACCAGACAGTTGGAGATCTTCGGAGAGTTACTGATTTTTTTTTGTCAAGCCCAAGAAAATGGCTAACTGCTCTGTGAATGACATGCTGTCTCTTTACATTTCAAAGGATGAAAATGTCTTGAAGCCAGAGCAGATGATGTTTGGCCCCGAAGTCCAATGTCTTGTCTCAACACTGAAGGGTAATCATGTTGTAAAAGAGTAAGATACATGCAGAAGAAAGTGCCACTCTCTAATGCAGTCTTAACAGATTTTTGTACCCTGGATCCACTTGCCAGGGGTCCTTAAAATATAAATATAAGTGTTACCAGTAATATTGGTAAGAGACCTGGTTAAACACCCTTATGAAAAGTTTAATATTTTGCTGTCATTTCTTTGCAAAGAACCTTAGATGTTGTATTTGTTTTTTTATGTAACTTCACAAGTATAATTTGGCCGCTTTCGATAATTTCGAGCTCATAATTCTGGCTGATAATTTGACATTTCATTTTCAGTTTGAAAATCAACAAATCGTTAGAGTATTATTCAGTAATCCAAAACGTTTCAGAGCATGGGCTAATAGCGTTGAAACATTTAGTAGTTCAGAACTCGGTGTTGTTTTTCTTCCACGTTGACTTATATGAATAAAACGGTTGTAAAAAGCAAAAGCAAATTGTTCCGACAACTTCTTTACATTTGTCGTTAGTTGTACTCCCCGCCCCTTCCCCACCCTCTCAGACCGACTGCATGGTCAAGTGGTTAGAGCATCCGACTTGCAGCCGATAAATTAGGGGTTCGACTCCTGGCCGGGTCATACCGAATACTTTAAAAATGGAATATATATATAATATAATATTGTGCTTGGTGCTCAAGCAATGGAGTAGTATAAAGACTAACCATAGTTAATTTTGTTGACCCTGCAATCCCAATCCTCGTCCTACCAGTCCTAGATACGTCCCTGCCTATAAGCTGGTACAGTATCAGTGTTATGTAGCAACTAAGATAACAAATATGACATTGTTAAAAACATAACATATTACCTGTTAGGAAGATTTATTGCACATGCCTCAATTTTTTCTACTGGTGCGTCCAGGGAACTGCTTCTCAGAGAAGCAGTTCCATGGAGCGTCGTCGCGCCTGTTATTTGTGTGTATACCGAATTTGCATAGATACTAGATGTGTGTTTATACTACTTTTTGGTTTATATACCGGGGCCCCTTGTCGACTTGTCTCGAGTGTCATTTAATCTTCCTTGTAGTTCGCACAGTGCTCAGAGTACAAGAGAGGCAAGTTTGTAACTATTACAATCCGATTCTGTTCCCGGGGCCGCCATTTAATGTCCGACCACATCCGACAGACGTGAGTCAATTCTCAGCCTTTAGTCACTTTCCGGAATGCTGAGAGAGTGGGTACCAACCTGTCCGTCGCCACTGCAGGAGAGCATTGTCGAATTATCATCATTCTTTTTGCAAAAAGAATGACCGGAGAAAAGGTTTTTACATATGGTAGTGACGTCCATATCTGAAGCCTCTTTCTTTTCTTATTTTCCGTACAATCTTACATACTGTTATGAAACCTTACCTTCATGGGTGTGGTCCAGGGGCCCGCCTTAGGGCCCCTTGGTGGGGTCCAGGGGCAACGCCCTGGTGGGGGAAGCCCCCGGAAATTTACAGTAAATTGACACTTAGAGTCATTAGTTTTGGGTCAAATTCGTCAACGTAATTCTTTCTGGCAGTCTTTACTTTTACAATAATTTCTTGCCAATATGCATGGCAAACTGACATTGTTAGTTGCAAACTTTTTAGGTGATGTTTAACTGGTAAACATATGGAGCATTGTACATTCTCTTACAATAATACAAACTCTAGGGTAGCACATGCAGGAACACAAGATCAGTGTTATGCAACTAATGATAAGGTCCCTTTTGTAACATCAGTTCCTAGTTGTACACATATTAAATACACAGAGTTGCAGTATATCTACTGACAAGGTCTTTTCATCACTTGTACTTATAAATGAATATTGCAGAGGTTTATACGATCAAATAAAAGCTTGAAATAGAACCGATAAAGTTCCTTTCCAACTTTATTTCAACGAAGAATGCAATTGACAGTGATGTGTTCTACAATAGACTTAATATATGGTAGTGGTTGAGGGGATTGCACAGGTAGGTACTTAAAGCTCGTGGAATGTGAATCCCCTTTACAGGGAAACAATAACATCATGACTGGAAGATAACAATATTCTTTAACATAATATCTAGGACAAAACGCTAAACAAGGCAAAAGAAGATGAAAGGGAAAAAAGGGAAACGCATGGCTAGATAATAATATGAAAATATAAACTTAATATAACCAGATAGCAGGTAGGATTTGAAATTTATTATAAAGCTTGGTAGGGAGGGAGTATTTTTTCTCGAGTCTGGAGATCATTCCAGGTTAACAGTCCCAGATACCTTATGTTACGTTTGCTGATTGCGAGTCCCGGACGATTACCCACCGGACAATTACCCCCGGACAAATACCACCCCAGACAACTACCATCCGGACATATACCCCCGAGGACAAAAAAACCCCGGACAACTACCCACCAGGACAGCTACCTCCTCGGACGAATACCCCCCTAGACGACAATTACCCCCCGGATAAATACCCCCGGACGAATATCCTCCTTGACATATGCCGTTAACTATAGGGGACGGATGCAGCGACGGATATGCAGGTCTTTTATTCGAGTTTCATTTCCTGCAGGCCTCAACATATACCCTGGTCCCTCGGGCAACTGCGAGAGCATATTTACAATTGGGTCAGGGTGCCGGTTAAACTGGCACCACTAGGGTCGTCCTGTGTCATGGCCTTTTTAACCTCCCGACTTTTTAAAAAGATTCGAGCTTTCATACATAAGCCCCAAAACTCTTGTCAAGTGTTATAAATTCTCAATTCCTTGTAGAGCTAGTCTTCACTGTCCTACAGTATTCATAATATAAATTTGTTTTATGGCAGTTCATCATTTTCATTCCTTGCTGATGGCTGAAGAAAGTTATGCCATAGTGGTGTCGTGTTGTATCACACCTTGTCTTGTACATATGTGAACTCAAATAAGAAACATTTGTGGAACTTCACACTTGGAGAGTACATTGCCGATACTGAGTAGAGAAAGCAAAGTCAGAGACTCCAAATTTAAAACAAAATCATATATTTTCAAATTACAAAATCATTGGTTTAGGTTAATTTGTGAACATTTCTTTCGTGAATAGGTTATAACTAGCAGTTTTCATGACAGTTGTTATGTCAAGAGAGTTAAAAATCTGAACAATTGTGAGAAAAGGGTAAACATAATGACTTTAATAAATCAAGAAGTCAAAGTTGGCTGAAGTTGAAAAGTGCTAAAAAAAATTATGATTGAGGTCATGTACCATATCCATTGTGTTGGAAAGTAACTTCAGGTAACCAGAAAGCTTACTAACAAAAGAAATTTGGTCGAAACATAAACCCTCTTGGTTGGCTGACATTAATTAATTCATAATTAGTTAATACAAAACTCTTGCTGGTCAACAAAAGTAACAGTGCTTCTTTGTTCTAATATCATTGCATTTTATGTTTCTTTCCATCACAGACTTTTTCGAGTGCTCTACATTAGAGAAAGAGGTCTTTAATGTTCCAATGGAAAGTGATGTGCAAGAGGAGGACTATGCCGAAGACCTGTCTGACTGGTGACTGGAGGCTGTGTCAACTCCGAAATGTGTGGAATTTCTTCCATTAATTGAAAGCCTGATTGGAATGCAAGAGAGGAAGTTGCCTTTTCATGACCTGGAGGTGTGACAATTGCAAAAGGAGGAAAGCCAGTGGATGTTGGTCCTCTCAACCTCGCACAGGCAACATGTACGCGGGGAATCTAATTTTGCCCTCCGGTATGATCTTATCTGGAAACAACTGTAGGAAGATTGAGATGATGTTCCGTTTTCCAAACCTGTGCTTTACAACTGAATGACTTTTTTAGAACCGATCATGGTATTTCGGTCCAGAGACCCAACGAAGGGTTCATTGGGAATATTACTACATCAGACTCAATAATCCCTGATGCAAGCAAAGTATGGCAGATTGCTAGACCAAGATACTTCATAAGTTTAAAATAAATATGGACAAGGATATAGTGCCTAACTTTTTAACTCTAGTTTAAACCTATATCTATTTACCTGTGTGCTCACACTGCAAGGATCATCTTCATCAGTTGGGATGGGTGCAGGCTCTGGAAGCAACTCTGAAACAAAAGTTAGTCTCATCTTTTGTGTCACTGGTGGAGCGAGTGGTGTTTCTTTTTTTGCATCTTCCTCTGCCTCACAAAGAATCTGTGTATAAAATAATCAATACGGTACTGTAATAAGTCATTCACCATCCCAAAAGAATAACAAGAATGAAAACATTTCATGGTTCCTTGCTGCTGTTCATTAGTTCCATTCATAGGGAAATTTCTAACAAAGCCCTAATACAACAACAGCAATTTATGCACACAAACTTTTGTTGCCAAAGTAATGCTAAGCCCTGATATCAATTGCAACACACATCAGTGTGTGAAGACTATCTACCCATTATCATCATACCAAGTTTGACGAAATTCCGACTAGTAATAGTAGCCAAAGTAATTGCAATTTGGAGTATTTCACGTTTGACCCCATGACCTCATTAATATTCATGATATGAGCACCAAAATCAACAGGGTTCATCTACTCACTATGGGCCACCCACCCACCAAGAATGGTAATGATTGGTCATTCCCTTGTTGAGTTATCGTGCATACAAACTTTTCATAACGAAATATTGCTAAGCCCCCCCCTCATCAATATGCATGATATCAATTGCAACACACATCAGTGTGTGAAGACTATCTACCAATATCATCATAGTTCATACCAAGTTTGACGAAATTCAAATAAATAGTGCTCCAAGTTATTGCAATTTGGAGTGTTTCACGTTTGACCCGTGACCTCATTAATATTTTTTAACTTTGACCTCGTATAACTTCGCACACGAAGGTCACACGGGGGTCAACCTATTGACATTTATGATCAGAAGGTACCTTTGACATCTGAAAATAGCATCAAAACTGTAAAAATCCCCAAAACATGAAAAGGTCACAAGAGGTCAAATTGAGGTCAAGGGTCACCCAGATGCAAGTCAACAATTGGATTACATTGAAGCAACTCCCAACCCTAAAGGACAATTTCTTCTCAAGTTATCGCAAAGATACTAGTTTTTTATCATTAATTGACCTTTGGTGACCTCGGATCACATGACCGTTAAGTTTGAAAATATTCCCCTATACCATTTGCAACTTGTCCCAAAATATCAACCGTGTCACACCTTGGCACTGGGAGTTATTGCACTAAATGTCTGAAGATTAACTTTGACCTCATATAACTTAACACACAAAGGTCACCTTGGGTCAACTTATTGACATTTTTGATCGGTGAGACGTGAAAATAGCATCAAACTATAAAAATTCAAACATTGTTTTCTTTGCCCATTTTCTCCCCCCAAAATACTAGTTTTTTAACATTAATTGACCTTTGATGACCTCGGATCACATGACCGTTAAGTTTGAAAATATTCCCCTATACCATTTGCAACTTGTCCAAAAATGTCAACCGTGTCACACCTTGGAAC
>JAIPMN010187071.1:0-14028 GCA_020650975.1 Apostichopus californicus
ATATTAAGCTGCCACTGTAGTTATCAAAACTATTGTCTGTAGTTATGTAGCTGCTACTGAGTTATATAGCTACTGTGTGGTAATGTAAATCCTTATTGGGTAATCTAGCCTGCTGATGTAGTTATGTAGCTGCTACTGAGGTATCTAGCTACTGTGTGGTAATGTAAATCTTTACTGGGTATTCTAGCCTGCTGTTGTAGTTTATTGAGCTGCTACTGAGTTATTGAGCTACTGTGTGGTAATGTAAATCCTTATTGGGTAATTTAGCCTGCTGCTGTAGTTTTTGTAGCTGCTTCTGAGTTATATAGCTACTGTGTGGCAATGTAAATCCTTTTTGGGTATTCTAGCCTGCTGATGTAGTTGTGTGGCTGCTACTGAGGTATATAGCTACTGTGTGGTAATGTAAATCCTTATTGGGTATTCTAGCCTGCTGATGTAGTTTATGTAGCTGCTACTGAGTTATATAGCTACTGTGTGGTTATGTAAATCTTTACTGGGTATTCTAGCCTGCTGATGTAGTTATGTAGCTGCTACTGAGTTATATAGCTACTGTTTGGCATATTGGGTAATCTGATGTATATACTCTTCACCAGTAAGGGTCATTACCTTGTGAGTTTAGTATTTAATCTTCACCAGTAAGGGTGAGTATCTAATGTATCTATTCTTTACTGGTGAGGGAGAATACATGATATGTGTACTCTACACTACTGGCAGTGTTTGAGTATATTATGTGATAAGTGAGTACCAGATTGTACTCTTTGCCAGTTAGGGTATGTGTGTGTGTGTTTCACAGCAGAGAGTATGGGTACATGTGATATGTGTGCTGTCCACAACTGAGGGTATATGTGTACCCTTCACAGTGTGGATATGTGTGTACCCTTCACAGTGAGGATATGTTTACCCTTCACAGTGAGGTTATGTGTGTACCCTCCACAGTGAGGGTATATGTTTACCCTTCACAGTGAGGGTATGTGTGCATCCTCTACAGTGAGGGTATATGTTTACCCTTCAGAGTGAGGGTATGTGTGTACCCTTCACAGTGAGGGTATATGTTTACCCTTCACAGTGAGGGTATGTGTGTACCCTTCACAGTGAGGGTATATGTGTACCCTTCACAGTGAGGGTATATGTGTACCCTTCACAGTGAGGGTATGTGTGTACCCTTCACAGTGAGGTGTACCCTTCACAGTGAGGGTATGTGTACTCTTCACAACTTAGGGTATGGTGTGTTCCTAACATGTGGGTACCAGAGTTATTCAGGACACTGCAATGAAGGGAACATCCATGTTTTTCACAAGATGTACATGTTCTATGCAGCCTACTTTGTTTTATTCAGATTATATTATTGTAAATAATGTAGAGCCACCAGAGTGATGTGGCAAGGTTGCTAAGAATAAATCATTTGAAATTATTTAAGAATGTCTGGTTTCCTTTATGATAACTCTTTACCAATGCCTGGCCTGCATGTTGGAGATTGTTGCTCATACTTAGTCACTTTTAAACCCCTTTCTTCTTTCTGTGCCACAAATTTCAGATTTTGGCCTCCGGTCTTTCATCTGAATGTAGTCCACCAGTTTAAGATAATGTAATGATAATGATATAACTAGGGTTCCCAAAGTTGGTGTAATGGTTAAATCAAAGGTTCCATCAGTAATGTTTCCAGATATTCTAGAAAGCCAAGTAATGGCCATCGATACCCAAATATCCAACACAGTGTCCAGTAGTCACTCGCTGAATTATGGTGACCAGCAGTACCGATGTCCCGGGCCAGTTCCTGGATTTCTTGTGTCTTCCCAGGATTCAAAGTTGTGGACTAATAGCCCTGAATAAATTGAATTTTTCTTGTTTGTCCTTTTCTTTTGTAGAAAGAGCATGAACTTAATCCTTTGACTGTTTACAACTACAGCCATAAAGATAACCCGTATCTTATGATTCAATAATTTCATGGCCTGTGATTGACAAGAAAAACATCTCTTAACTTGAAGACAAATAATGAGGCTTCCTGCACTTACCACTTTTTTCCCTTTAGGGAGGGGGGTGGGGTTGGGGCATTGCCAGGGTATTTTTGAATCTTGGAAAAGAATACTTTTTTTTCTTGATCAGGTGTTCTAAACTGATGCACTGATCATCATCCTCTAAATAAAGACCAGCCAAAACTCTGGCCTGTCCTCAAACATCCACCACTCCCTTTAATCATACAGCCTGCATGTAACTAAATCTTGACGTCAACATCTTGGAGTCCCCAGCAATATCATGTCTGTGAATTTCCTGGAAGCTATATGGTCACCTTACCCTGAGTGACTTATTTAACATTCCCCGATGTCTGTGAATAATGTGGAGTAGTATCATTACCTTTACACGTCACCATTAAAGCCACTGTACTAATACAAATGGTCTATCAGGATTGGTTGTGTATGGGCTGGTCTAATATGTACCATATCCTCTTTTTGTCATTAGTGAGAACAGAACTTTTTGATTTGCCTTGGTATAATTTGCATAGGTTACTTGTATAAAAAAAAAGGAGTGTGTGGAGGGACTGGCGGGAAGTTAAAAGTCGCCATCAATGATCCACTTTAACAAAACCCGAACATAGAAACCTCAAATCCTGTCGCAATTTTTAAAATAGTGGGGAACAACATTCTCGGAATCTAAATGTTTGCACACTATTGTTAATATCGATACACGTCTTGAAGATGAGACTTAGTTTATGGTTTTCATAACAGACGTGTTCTACCGTGCTCTGGCAATTGCGGTGATTCACTGAATCGAATCAGCGAATAGTTTTTGCCGTACAGTGTTGCGTTGACTTCAACGAGCGTTATCTGTAAACCAAAAATTATAAAGAAACTTGACAAATAATATCCAAAGCAATGGCGG
Organism: Apostichopus californicus; assembly: GCA_020650975.1. Classification (NCBI taxonomy): domain Eukaryota; kingdom Metazoa; phylum Echinodermata; class Holothuroidea; order Aspidochirotida; family Stichopodidae; genus Apostichopus; species Apostichopus californicus. Next base: position 2,878 of record JAIPMN010187071.1, read on the forward strand.
AATCTTCACAGATAAAGAAAGTTGTCGTTGGTTCAAGGAAAAGTGAGGTAAAAGCTAAACAGGGATGAGGTGTTGCCTTGACGTTATAAACATACTCATTCAGTCAACTGTAGTTGGCCAAGGCTAGGCATAGACTACAGTATGTAGTAAGTAAGTCTGTAACTCAACTGTATCTTAGTGTAAGTATAACTTTAGGCTAGCCTGCGTTAGGCTATTGTACAGTAGCATGTTGGGGCAGTTATGGCGCAGCTTCTTTTCTTCTTCATATTATTATGACGCTGCAGTCTGTTGCATGATCACAGGAGGAATGAATCACACACAGAAGCAGTCACAGGAATGAATCGCTCAGTCATTGCAGCGCCGGCTATAGCAAAGAAAAATTGACCGATATACCTTAACAAAGGCTAGTGTAGTGTAACCTATTAGCCTGCAATAGAGGCAGCATGGTATGCTCATATGACACTGAATAAACATTTTCAATCCAATGACCACTTGAGACATTGGACTGACAATTTTTGTTCATTGTCATATTAGCGTATAGCGGCATGGGCTATCTAACTCCTTCAATTCAAAGTCTGACATTGGTTAGGCTAGGCCTATATTGTTATGGACTTCCTATCACAATAAGAGTATGCTTAACATAATTATAAAAAAAATGGTTTTCTATTTTGCAAGAAATCAACTTTCGGTGCAACAATTCTTACAAGTAAAGTAGTTAAAAAAATATGTATTTGCAGACTGAGATACTCCTATGAATGAAGGTCGTAAAAAAAATAAAGATCTGTTGGACTGGCAGTCAAAACCTGGATATTTTACGCAACCTTCTTCAGTAAACCTAAACTCAAGATATTGTAGCGCCCTTGTATTCTATTGTGTTTTCAAACATAGCCCCTTTGTTATATCTGTTGTTACTTTCCATAGAATTTCTGTTACGTATACAGTTGTTTTGTTAGGGTTTTCATGCCAGGGATGTTTCTGGGGTTGGGCGTAGGTCCTCTGTTGAGACAACTATACTTTTTGTGTTTTCGTTTTGGTCGACCGGTTGATTTTTAAGGTAAACATGAATATTATTCTACAGTACTGTAAATTGTTTAAATTCAAGCATGTCAGACAACGGCCCTCCAAGGCTCCGGACAGGGTGAGAAATTCGCGAGGGTTTTCTTTAATTAATTAATTTTAATTTTTAGGTTTACAGTCTTAAGGCCTTCTCACACGACTTTACAACTTAACCCTGGTCATTGGTAACTTGTCACACCTACACACCAAAGTGTGCACAATTCAATCAATCTCTCCTAGGGCACCACAGTGCACCACAACCATGTGTCCCCCGGGGGACTTCCCATAGGGTGCAAGCCACAAACCGGCGCACACAACTATATTTTACAAGTTACCTCGCATGTCCCCATTTATACACCTTGGTGAAGAGAGGCAATGGAGATAAAGCGCCTTGCCCAAGGACACAACGTAATGATCTGGCCAGGGCTCGAACCTGTAATCCTTAGATCACAAGTCTACTGCCTTAACCACTTGACCACAACGCCCTCACCTAGTTAAACATTTATTACAGGGGTTCTGGGCCACTTTTCTGGTGGTATAGTTAAGGTATCCCGTGGGGTTGTGTCCCAGTTCCTTCTGTTGGTTGGGTTTGATGCCGGGAGGCCTGTTGTCATAAAGTTTTTATTGTTACAATCATAATAAACATTTAATATGAGGTTGAAAGTACTGCCTCTAAAATTCACATTGTCTCTTATCATTGTTGTGTATGTTTTAGTAAGACCTTAAGGTTATACTGATCAGAGTTTGACCTTCAGCCTTTCTCCTCGTACTCATGTGCATCCCCCCCCCCCAGGTAACCCTCCCAGTACAGGGCCTGGGCGTTAAAATATTAAAAGTCTTAAATAAGTTATGATTTTCCTCAGCAATATATTCCTTGGCAGTATAGTTTGACATTTCCAAAAAAATTCTGTATCTGTTTTTTTATAACTCCAAGTAGCCTTATTCTTATGTTTATGGTTTTTGCACATGTATGACACATGGAGATCCAACCTCCGACCAAGATCCAACCTCCAACCAAGATGTTTATATTAAACCGTCATACCCATGGTAAGTTTGTATAATTCAACAGTCATACCCATGGTAAGTTTATATAAACACTGTGTAAGTCGGCAGGTTTGAACGTGTGACCTGTGTTTAGTGAGCAAGGTCTATATATTTTGGAAACGCCAAACCTCATACCGTAATTTTCTTGTTTTTCCTTCTTTTTATCCATCCAGCTGGCCATGATTCAAACGAACACAATTATAGAGAATCTTCAAAAGGAATTTCCTGAGGTGGAATTTGTGATACGTGAGTAGAAATGTCAGCTCCCCAAATTATAGACCTTGGTTAGAACTACAGTATGTAACGGCTTAAATGGAGTTTGTATTAGGTTTGTAACTTTGAAGAAGTAAACTGTTTAAAGATGGAGATGTACTCTGTGTAAAATGAGTTGTTTAACATCTCTGCAGAAACCATGGAAACCGTGGGAGACTTTGTTCAGGATAAGCCATTGGCTAACATTGGTCAGTCTAACCTCTTCACCAAAGAACTGGAGAGAGCCCTGGCAGCATCGAAAGTAGATATGTTGGTTCACTCGATGAAGGATCTGCCGTCCAAACTACCAGAGGGTATGGTCATCGCTGCTATTTATCAGTAAGTGTGTTATCTTTAATAGTCTTTAACATATCTAAGAATACTGCATTTGACAGGTGTGAGCACCGGATGGGTCATGATGACTAGTACGTGAAGGGTCAATGTGTGGTTCCCTTTGGTCAATTATTGGGGTACAGGGCTGGTCATTGGGTACTTTGGTCATTTTCATACCTGGTCTAATTAGTTTGGTTGTCTTTGGCTTTTGACATTGAAGTCATGTCAAGTAAATGTTGACATGACAATGTTATCAAATGGCCTTTGACATAATTCAATCTTTTTAAATGACCTCTGACATGATTAAATCCTTTCAAATGACCTCTGACATTATTAAAATGACTGTTGACATTACAGTATTTACAGTCTCATGAAATGACCTTTGTCATGATAATGTTTATCTATTAACAATTGACATTTTCATCCAATAAAAAAATCTCTTTATTATAAACTTGATTAATTACCTGAATATGTCTCATTTCCTTTTCAGGCGTGATGACCAATTGATGCCATTGTCTTACAATCGAAGCACAGAGGAAGAACATTATCGACATTACCAGAGGGAAGGTACAGTAAGCTGCTATACTTTGGTATCATACACACTGTTCTTAGGGCTCCATTTTGAGTCCAGACATCATTGGAGTGACATTTTAGCACCAAAGCCAACCTTCATTTAGATGTGTGAATGTGATGTGTGAATTCAAATATGTGTCAAGTATTGATTCACACTTTGATGGAGAATCTTAGTTTCTCTTCCAAATTAACTGCTTTATTCATGTGTCACTGTACTATGTATAGTTAGCTTTGTGCCTGCATGAATATTAAATAGAGATCATCATATATACTACATGAATATTAAACAGAGGTCTTAATATATACTAGCACATGAATATTAAATAGATCATAATATATACTAGCACTTGAATTTTAAAGAGAGATCATAATACATACTAGCATATGTTCAGGAATATGAAACATATTTATTAAATGTGCAAATAATTATCAAACAAAGTCATTGTCCTTTGTATACTTTGTGCTTACATGAATATTAAACAGAGATTATAGTATATATTAGCATATGAATATTAAACAGATATCATAATGTATGTATGTGAATATTAAACAGAGATCATAATACATACTAGCACATGAATATTAAACAGAGGTTATATGCATGCACATGAATATTAAACAGAAGTCATACTGTATGTATGCACTTGAATATTAAACAGAGGCCATAGGTATGCACATGAATATTAAACAGAGGTCATATGCATGTTAGTGAATGTTAAGCCGAAGTCATATACATGTACATGAATATTAGACAGAGGCATAAACATGTACATGCATATTAAACTGAGGTCATATGCACTTGTCCATGGATATTAAACAGGTCATGCACTTGTACATGAATATTAAACAGTGATCATAACATACACCATTACGAGTCACATTTCTTAAATCCAACAGTGTACAGTAGATATATAAGCCACCTTTAGTTTGTAAAGAAACTTTGTCCCTATATCCCCTCAAAGTCTTTTTTGAAGTTGTTAAATCTTTGTTATTTGCATGTTTATCAAGAGAAACCTTATTAGAATTGTTCATTGTTTAACATTCTTCCTAGATTTGTGCATAATAGAATTCTTTTCTACTTTTGTAATTCTTTTCGTACTGTTTTCCTCTATTTTTTTTGGACATAAAACCCTGCTTTTGTCCCTTCTTCTTCCGCAGTGTTTAGGAACTAGCTCAGTCAGAAGGATTGCAACTTTAAAGCATGCTCATCCTCATCTGAGATTCAAGGATGTGGTAAGATTGTCATCAAATTTACTACTGCAGGAGGAAAAGGTTTTCTACAGACAGAAAGACAAACTCAAAAATATCAATTTGTTTGACAGTGAAATCCTTCTGTTGTGTGTGCATAGAATATGAAAACATTGGCTCTGTTTATAACATTGAACCTGATATGTTCCTGTCTCTAGCTTGCAGTGTGACCATATTCCTTAACATTATGCTGTTACCAGTGATGCTTTATTCATTGGTGGCAGCAGTAGAGGGCAGCAGGAAAAAATAAGCTTGCATGTTAATGAAATGTCATAAGCAAACTTTAAATAAATAAGCATCTTTTTGCTCTTAGTCGTGTAAAAATTGCTGTTTGATACCATGCTGAATGTATCCATGGTTCATGAAATGTGATTGAGGTGTAAATGTATCCATGGTTCATAACATGTTGTGATTGATGTGTAAATGTATCCATGGTTCATAACATTTTGTGATTGAGGTGTAAATGTATCCATGGTTTATATTTAAAGTTATCAGTTAGACTCTAACTGATAACTTTATTTCATCTTTCCCTCAGCGTGGCAATCTGAACACTCGTCTTCGAAAACTTGAAGAGGGCAAGGTCTACGACAGATTGAATCTAGCTACTGCTGGTATGCAACGAATGGGATGGGATCATAGAATTAGCCAGGTAATATAAATGGGGGATCAGTGTGTCTTTATTTCATAGGATATGGGATCAGAGTATCAGTCAGTGGTAACATTAATGTTAACATTTGCAGTGTTGAACGAACCATCTGACATGTATGCACCATACCATTTGGTGTGGTGCAAAACTTATTGATGCATTCAGTGTGTTGCTGTTAACATTAATGTTAACAATTCAGGTGTTGAATGAACCATGTGACATGTATCACCATAAGTTTAACTGCCATTGGTGTGGTGCAAATTGAATGATGCATCCAGTGTGTTAATTTTAACATTAATGTTAACATTTCAGGTGTTGAACATCAACTAATATGAATGCTGTAAGTCAAGGTGCCTTAGGTGTGGAGGTGCTACAGTCCAATTCCGATCTCATAGAGATGTTAAGCTCCTTGAATCACGAAGACACAGTCATTCAGTGCGTCTGTGAAAGGGCACTGCTTCGAACCTTGGACGGAGGCTGCAGTGCACCTGTGGCAGTTAGAACAGAGGTGACCAAAGACAAGGTAAGGAATACAGCTAAATAAATAATGCTGTTAAATTAGGACAGCATGATCATGGAAAGCTTCATAAGGGGCCAGAATCAGCTGCAATTTATCTGCAAAGACGGTTTCCGTAAGACGTCTAAGGGCAAGTCCGTAGAAGCCTCAAGGTCAGGGACATATGTAAACACTTCCAGGCTTGAATCTTTCCCTCTTTGGTGTCTACAGGTTTTAACAATGCAGCAAGGATATGATGCTTTAATGTTAAAAATACCATTAGTGCGATTTCTTGATCACATGGAGGTACTCTACGCATGACAGGACCTGACACAGGGAAGGGGGCGATGACCACGGCAGTACCAATAATTTTTAAGGGCAGTGGGTTATCAAGAATATGGAGCAATACTAAGCTTTTATAAATTCTGCTTTCAACTAAAGAGAGACAAAGTGTAACATTAAAATATGAGTGTTACTGGTAACCTATTTTACGGAATAACTCATAATGAGAAGTTATAATCAATATATTCGAATATAATTTTGTCACACACGGCACCCCATAGTGAAGGACTTAAAATATACCGCTTGTACCAGGAGTGTTGATTATATACATCACATTTGTATTAAGTTACAAAATTTGACAAGATGGTTCCCGCAGAGGTAGTTCTGGTGGTACTGAGTGGGGCCTGAGTTTCGATGGGGAGGGGGGGGGGGGGTAAGGATGACCTACAAATTACAGGTTTGTCTTCTGGTATGAAGAGGGTTTTCAGAAATGATCGGACGTTTGGTTTTGTCCTTATTCAGCGGATGAAAATCTTGTTTGAAAGTTTTAGCAAAACGTTTCCACAGAAGGATGAAAATTGATTATCCTGCAAAAGTAGGCCAAATCTTAATGACTATAACTGCAATTTGTTTCATATCAATTTGTTCAAACATTTCTAATCTTGCTATTTTTTTTTTTTTGCTGACATTTTAACTATCTAAGTTTAAAGTGGATTCTTTTCCTGTATGAATGTAAAACAATGATACCTTAAATGCCTGTTTTCCGTATGGAGTAGGGAAACAGATTAATTTTGGTAAGTTTTACTCAATGACAAATCTAGCATATACATGTATTAGCAAAACCTATACCTTAACCATCCAATCAGATTCCTAAAATGTAAACCAGTTCATTATTGACATGTCTCTATATGAACGAACGGTTTAAAGAAGAGAAGACAACTTGGATTTGTTAACAAATATATTTCAAAAATCAATGGTCATAATTATCATCATCTCGTTACTGAGTACTGATTGCAAAAATTGAAAGCGGTATACATTTAAGGGAAATCAAAGACTGAGGGTTCTTGTTAGTTTCTTTCTAACCTTTGGTCTTTAGAAATCCTAATGCTCAGAAAGTCTAAGGACTTCTGAGCATTATCTAGGAAGCACAGATACAAAATAAACAACACTGGAATATAGAGTGCAGGGGCGTAAAGTAAGATTGATATATTCGATACTTTAGCCACTCAGTCCATAACCACAATTTGTTATATTATATTATGTTATTAATACTAATATATTGTAACCGATAAAACAATAGGAAATAATTACGGTTGGGGCGCCTCCAACGAAAACTTAAGAATAAATAACAAAACATAATTCCTGTGTAAAAGATGTTGCTGAGATTTTCCTGGTCCTGTTTCGCTCCTGGTGGTGATTGTTGGTTCTATGATGGGGTTTCTGTCTCTGCACAGTACAATAAAAAAGTTCCCATTCGGTGAAAAGAAATAATTCAATAGTTTTGGCGACAGTTCCTTTACGTAAAATCACAAATAGAACACTTCTGGCTTCCTCCAAATGTTACGAAGGAGACCGCAGAAAAGAGTTTCGTCGAAGGTGGTACTAATATTGAGAATGGTGAAGCTGGCCTCCAGACAAAGTTCTTTACTTATTTTATAGGTCACTACAGCCAAGAGCTGGTCTAATTATTAAACAGGATTTTGCTGTGTAAAATACACAGAAAAACCTTCACAGTAAAACTACAAAAAGTGGTGGTCACTGCTTGTAAGATAGGGGTGCTCTGCTTATACATTTGACTAACAGGCAGAACCTTCACTAATATGGGAGGACTTAAAGGGTGTGAAGACTCGCGCAAAATGAAACGTCTAATGCCGGCAATCTGACCGAGTTTCGAATGAAGTGTAACAGAAGTGTTAGACACCACCATCGATCCCAGAAAGTACGCACACAGCTACAGTACCTTCGGGAATTAGACACTATGTGTACAGTCAGTACATACAGCTGCGGTCAATACACACAGCACAGTGTACAAACGGTATAGTGATGGACATCTCAAGTTGAGCTAAAGATAACAAGGTATCACGTTTCATTACTGTCTGCATTTTGTAGCAACAAGCAGAAAACTTCACTTGCAAGCACCGGAGAGTTAACTTTTTCGGAGCGCGGCACGCGGTTTGGGGCTAGTCTTCATGCCTTTAAAATGAGGTACAGAACAGGGTAGCAACCAATCTGCCCAATCAGGAGATGACAACATCCTGCCTTATCTTAAATACACTTTTACCACTGGTCAACTGGCATTGTTATTACATAGTACATAATATGTTGATCATTTTGCATATTCAGTAGCAAGTGAACTTGATGCCAAGGCTGGTCACTAATTTATCACAAAAAGAAACAATGAAAGGCTTTCTTTAGTACCAGAGTAGAGATGAAACAAAAGGTATCTGATTCACCAAACCTGCTATGGGAGATATAATCTTGATTAAAAACAGTGTCTATTTACATATATACATACAAAATTTCAGCAATACAGAAGTAGAAGCTTGAGTGATTTGCCTTCACAAAATTACCACAGTAATTACCTGTTTACGAGAATATACTCTCTAGTTACTGTAAAGCTTATTAAAAAATGAGCTGAGTTGGTTTCTGACCGCCTGTGATTTGTTAATACTTAAAACTTGCTTTAATATTTAATACTTAAAACAACGAATCTGTCCATAACATGTATAGGCCTAAGGCACAACGGTTTAAACTGCATCATTCATTAATCTGACATCTTTGAACTAACGATAATTTTTTTTCAGGAAAAGACTCCAAAGGTAGAGCCTTGGTACGAAAACCAAACAACTTGATCCACCCTAAAGCACCTCGAAACTATAACCGGTTAATTTATCAGGTTGCGACGTGTGAGTATCACCATGGAGGTAAAGCTGTTTTACCTCCATGGTATCACAAGGCCTCTGGAAAGTTCAAAATATACAACACAAGATCTGGTTGTAGTTAGGTAAGCTATCTGCTGTGTACTTTCTTGTTTCCCGAACAGTGGTGAAAACTTTTGGAGTCACTCTAACCGACCTTGCTAACTTGTGCAGGGGGAGGGGGGCGTGTATTGCAAAGTCAGCAATGACTATAACGCGGATCCCAAAGTCGACAGCTACTATTACGGTTAGATTGCACGGTAACATACAGAAACACTGTACTCAAAGCCTCACAGATTTCAATGGTAGTGGATAACGACGTGAAGGACTTGTACAGGTATCACGATGACCGCGTTCTGAGCCCAATTGTTGTCTTCTTCAATCGCTTCAGGTTCTTGTTCATTTTGAGTTATTGCCAGACAAATTTCCTCCAACTGCCGGGCAATATGTCCAGCGCCAGCTGTTTCATTAAGTGTTGTTAAAAAGACTTGATATGCTTGTTCTCCTCTTTGTTGTAGCATGACGATAAATCGTCGAATCTTTCTGTTCCGATTACATTCGGCTTCCAGGAGAGCAGCATCGGAATGATCGAAGATATTGTTAGCGATGAGAGCAGGGATGCAAGGATCTATCCGCAGATCATCTACCAAGAGAGGCAGTGATCTGTTAAGGGCCTCTCTATGTTGCCATGACATCGCCATGATACTTGCTTGTCTGCAGAAAATGAAATATAGGAATGAAACACCAAGAATTTAAGTCATGTCTTTGAGATACAGTGATTTTAGGCCTAAGTAACATGTAGTGCATGATAAAAGTATATGAGCTCAAACTGTGGTCACCTATGATCCAGCATGGTTGACTGAACAGTGTTGTTCACCAATAGGGTATCGTTGCTGTGTCGTCATGGGATAATTATGGGGGCTTGCATTGAGATATCCTCTTTGCCCAAGACACCAATCTCCCCATGGGGTCAGGTATAGTCTTCATATATCTTTGGTTAAACCAATCATGTAGGTTTCTATCGCTTACCGAAGTGAAACTATTCAAGAGACAATGTGGTGAACGCTCTCAACTACTCAAGGATTCTCCGTCACAGAACTCTACCGTGCAGAAACGATTGCGATGAAATCCTGGCCAGAATTAGAAGACCATTTGGTTTACTAGGACTCTATACTCTAGAACGGAAAAGATAGAAGACAAATTTGTGGGAATTACAACTATTTCTTTAAACAAATTTGAGAACAAACATAAATAATCTATAGATGCATGAATGTTTGAAATATCATGACGTTTCGACAACTCTGCAGAGAAATGTAGGTTTAGTAATAGCGACCTCTACAATTTAATACCGTTTAATATACTGTGGATGTTTCTTCCGGAGTGACATACGCTGCGTTCGTACCTGAAGAGAAATGTAGGTCAGAGCCGTATATACGGCTCTGATGTAGGTTAGAGTTCCTTTATAGTATAAAGGAACTTTAATGTAGGTTTAGTAATAGCGCCCTCTATTATTTAGTACCGTTTGATATGCTATGCATGTTTCTTCCGGAGTGACATAGGTTGCGTTTCTACCAGATGTGTGTAGTTCAATAGACGTATGCTCAGATTCTGGGGATTTTCACTCACATTAAAGTGAACTTCACACTTGGCTTTCCACCAGGACAAGAAAGAAAGCGTAAGTTACTTTACTCAATGAACCTTTTCGTAGTTTGTTTAAACTCCTTGTGTGCAGAGACTATGTGAGTCGATGGGAGGAGGTGCTCATTTACAAGTGTCAATTTCAAGTTATCGGTGTTAATAAATATCATCATCGGTTTCCTACAAGTATTACCTTTAAATTAAGGGAGGTAACGTCACCATATCGTCTTTCAAATGTTTGCCAAACTTTTTAAAGAAGATTTAAATGATGTTGTTTTTGTACTGTAACTTGCATAACGGTAGAACGTTGGGATATCGAAAATACTTAGTATCGTGGTTACATAAAAGCTATACGTTAAAGTCTCATTGAAAAGATAACCAAGACTCCCAGACAACTAGGACAACTAGGACGGCAAAAGAATGTCGGGTATTCCCGTCCGACGCGTGTAATGATGGCTCCTATGATATGTGTTGCTTTGTGCTACATGGTGATCTCTTTACGCGTTTAGTGTATGCAAACAGGTGCGGATGACGAAGATCGAAATGGTAAGCACTGCAGTGAAGTAACTTTGTGCGTTCGGTGAGTAACGTGAGTAGAGCCCACGTTAATCGTATCTGAGGAAGGTATGGTGAATAGTAGTCTTGGTGAAGACATAGGTTCTATA
>JAIPMN010187104.1:0-14705 GCA_020650975.1 Apostichopus californicus
AATCGGACCAAGTACAGTCCAATCGAATGTCTTCTAAGAAAAATTTAAGTTTCGCTTTCTTCGGTGGGCACGCCGTTACGTAATATGTGTATCCTGTACTATGCAATAGAGTACAGCCACGCAATGCACAGTGTTCACCTAAAACGCCACAGCCGAGATTCGCTTTCAAAACGTCATATTTTATCGAACTTAATATTATTTTCAAGAAAATTAGCGTAGAATATGCATCATTAATTGTTGAAGCAAGTAAGTATCAATTTATTTATCTAACGCAAATCCTAATTATATAGAAACACCATTTAAGACCCCCTGATGAATGGAATAGTCCAACCAACTTGCCCGCACGCCATATTTTTTTTCGTAGTACATCGAGGGGAAAATCATGAATTATTCATGATCTTACAGAAATTTCCACCCAGTTGGGACAATTCGGTAACGCTAGTTAACACGACAAACGGTACGCAAAAGCCATGCATCAAAGCGTAGGTTAGGTTCGAACGAACAGTAGTGAATGACGTAGAAAGTGTGACGTAGAATATGATCTAATCGCGGGAAAGCAGGCGGTACGTTAAATCCGTCGGCTGCTTCGTCGTATTCGTAACAATCCAGTTAAGTTTAATACTACGAATATATGCTTCAAGAAAGATTGTTAACGAATCACAGAAAATTTCTGTACGTGATCAACTTGCGAAAATTGAACTCTCCATTGAAGGAACACTAGTAAGATGAACAGATCTGATTTGATTCTTTTCTAGCATTGGCTAACACTAAGCTAGTAAATACATAGTTTAGAAATGAATTATTCATTTTTCACTTGTAACAGCGAACAGCGCTGTTGTACAACTTTGCGCACGCTCGTGATCACGCACACTGAATCATTGGCAGAAAGTTGTTTTCCATCACCTACGTACGTTGTACATGAGATTATGTTGAACGTATAAAAAACCTTGAAAAGAACATGACTGTAACCTCGTGTTTCTGATCAAATGAAGATACCTACGAGAATTGAAATGTATGAATTAAAATGAAATAGACCCAGACATTCTTCACTGTGACTGGTCAAGGGAAATATGAGCCTCAAAAATCTGCTCGTCCACTGTATACTCGCTTCACCATACAACGCAACCACAAACTCTTTTTTTTTTTACTAATTACACACAGTACTTATCAATCATATCGTCACACCATACAAAATACGAACTTTATTACACATCATGGTACAAGTAGTAGCCCACATAACGTTTAGTTGTTAGCTATTGCTTTTCGTGGCTGAGAAACAAGTAATCTGAATATTTATTAAAATGTATGAATAATTCATGACTTTCCCCTCACTGTACTACGAAAAAAAATATCGCTGCCCGCACAGAGCCACAGGATTTTCGGTCAAGGTGATGAGTCATACGCGTTGGTCAGTAAGAGGGCTATTTTGAAGGATGTTTGGTGTGCATTTTAGAAAGAAAGGAATTGATATGCCACACTTAAGTGCTTTGATCATGTTCACGCACTACGGCTGAACAAGTTTTGAATGGAGAAGTAATATAAATAATAAGTTTTTTTATCGTCAAAAATCAAAATGCACAGAAGATAAAATTCTGTACCATGGAAACATTCTCAAACTACATGAGAATAAAGTAATGACAAATGGCTTGTGAATATATATCTTTCCACTCGCCTAAACCTTTGCGCTTTCACTATATTAGTGACTACTTAGCCTGGTTTCATGGCCATCAACAAATAAAATGATAGAACATATGTTCATAATACAAGCATTCATTAATATATATTTGGGTGTACTTGACCACTACAATGGAACATTGGCGCAGCACCGCCCCTTTCAGTCTTCAAAAGCAGTACCGAAGAACGTTTCTTGAAGACTGAGCTTCTACCACATGCGACGGTCTGATCAAAGGGGGAGACAATTGCTGGGCTTGGCAAGAGCAGTAGGACAGATAAAGGGGATTTGCCGCTCTAGTGTAGCAACCATTGCAGGGGTAAACAACGCTTTGCAACATCCAAGTAAGAAAGAGGGAACACGTGACAGAGGGCCGGGTGTATATAAAAGCTCCAACTGACCGCAGCTGATCAGTTCAACAGAAAACAGCTGCTTCTAGAATAACCAACTTTGGATGCTCTGGTTTTAGGGAAGAGTTTTAAAAGACCAGGCCATACCCCCCCCCCCCCACGGGACAGTTGTGGTGACTAGTGAGTCTATGAGGGTGACAGGTTTTTATCGGGGCTTTGATATTATTGCATAGCAACCACTGGCCACAAACATAAATACATATATCCAATTACTGTACGCGTTAGTGCAACTAACCAAAGAGATTCCGTTGACGCGTATGTTGTACCTTTATGAGCTCTGGGGAGTTGGACTGTCTATTGAGATTCTGTAGGCGTTGGTTCAATCCATGCGGAGATGTGGTTGCCTGGGAAATATCGTTAGCGTAGATATATTTACCTATTAACATCCAGGGAAAGACTTCCAATTGAATTATCGCACGCGTTGCTGATATGGTGTCCCTGCACTGAGTTGATTGTGAACTTACTGCCAGACATCAATGTATTGTTAGCACTATGATTTGATATGTATACAATTGGGAGAGGACTTCCAATAGATAAAGTGTAAGTGTCAATGTTCTTAGATTAATGTAGATTAATGGTGGTTGGAATGTTTTGTTTGCTGCGTCAGTGCTACAATAAATTGCCCTTTGGTTAATCAAAATGGAACCCTGTCCCCTGTGTTCGCATGAGGGAGGGGTCAGTCAAAGAACATGTCCCCGATTTGACAAAATGTCCTAGAATGTTTAAATATCCCAAGATAGTAATAATAAAGTTGTAAAAAAAATAAAAAAATTGGTCGAGTTGACGTATAGCGTAAATTTAGTGTAAGTTCTGAAGTTGGCTACATCAATTCAACATTGTTAAAATGGATTGTACTCCATCGGTATAGGCTAACAAATAACAGGCATCTCAGTTCAATAACAGAGATGGAATGTGCAAGAGCATCACTGATCTCCTATTACTGCTGTTATCACACATGTACTTTGCCGACTGTAGTCTTTGCAAACTAACACTGCAGTGACACAGTGCTCTTACTTGGCACCTGGTACAAGTAGGCCTTCAAGTTTATTAACATTTATATACAAAAAAGGAAATGTTTCAAAATAAACTTGACTTGACATTTTGCTTTTGAGTACTGTTATGCTCATAAATATTTCTCAAAGAGGACATGGAAACACCCTCCCATTAGACCCCTCTCTTATTTTATATGCATATGAACCACATTGAGTACAAGAAGCCTATAGTTTTTGGTGGAGGTCAAAGGTCATTTGAGGTCACCAAGGTTCAAATTGTGAAAACCTTATGAACACGATATCTCAAGAAAGGAAACTTAATTGGGCAGACCTCATATTTAGTGTGTAGAAGTACCACATTGAGTACAAGAAGCACATTATTTTTGGTGGTCAAAGGTCATTTGGGGTCATCAAAGGTCAAATTGTGAAAACCTTGTTAACAGGATTAGGGAAGAATGGAACCTTTGACAGATCTCTTATTTGGTACATAAATGTACCATATATATTGCCTATTATTGCTTTTTGGTGGAGGTCAAAGGTCATTTGAAGTCAACAAACACCAAACATTTACTTCACTCCCCTCTTACCAGTCTCTCTACACTACTGCACCTTCTTAAACATAATATCGCAAGGGAAGCTTGGACAGACCGCATATATGGCATACAGGGGTGAAATTGTGAAAACCATGTTTTACACAATAATTCAACAAGGACAGATGTCCTATTGAGTTTGCTGATGTAACACAGGTAGTACAAGAAGCAATGTCAAATCTTAAGCGCATTTTCAAACTGAACAGTTATGAAGCTCATACATTCTCTAGCCAGACTAGCCTAATTGTACGTAGAATACACAATGAACAGAGCCTAATGTAATTGTTTTCACTTTCCAGTTTTCACCTACGGTGAAACGGCCAAAGTGGTTCAAAGTATATTGATTTGGTTTTTATATTTAGTTGAGACAATTAAGTTTTCTTATCAATCGTTAAACATGATAACAGGAGGTTTTGTTAGATGCAAAAAGTGAAGTGAAAACAAAATAATAACGTCGTCCCCCTAAGCTTATCGCGGGTATACTGTATGATGTTAACTGCCAAAACTGGATAGTAGCCTATGTCGAACAGCATTAGTACAAACTCGTGTGAGAGACTTGCGATACCATTACACGGTAGATTAGCGCACCTTCCCCGGCTATGAATAGCTTTGAATCAAATGATCTACATTTTTCTCCGGTTGTGGTGTATCAAAAACGCTGAAAAATACAATCCTTTATGTGGAACGTAATAATCAGTTACCGATTGTCTGATAATTGGCCCGATGCGGATTATCTAACCGATTATCGGTCGAACACTACTTTTCACTGTATTACTAAGATCAAGCATGTTGTACACCCTCACTATCCATTACGTTATATCTCATTTAAAAAGAGTTTAGGACTATAACATCAGTGTTAGCTGTTTTTGAATACGCACATATTTTGTTTACTAATTTACTCATGAGAATCATGAGAAACATGAGAATCATACAAGCGGTTATTTGTAAGTTTTGCAAACAATAAGAACTATTACTACAGCCGATTATTATTTTGATACTTTACGTATTAAAGCATGATTTGGCGATATCAGCACAACACTAGTAGACCCCAACTAGTTAAGACCCTTGAAGCTAGTCTTAGCCCTATGCTATGAACTTGGATAATATGTACCTTGCATTGGATGAAGAACTGAACAAGCCTTTCAATACATGTTAACTGTAGCATACAACAATGTTTTATCGAAGACCTTTAATATGACAGATGGGTAGATGTCTCCTTTAATTATAGGCATACCTCTATTGTAATGTGCTCACACAAAGCTGTACCTCGAGTGTAAACATACTAAATGTGGTAACTTGGAACTTTGAAGTCTCTGTTTTATGTTTTAGTGTGAACATAGGCTCTTATATAGCATAGGCTGGTCACGGGTGTCGCTATTAGGAGGGAGGGTGTGGAAGGGCGTATACCATCAGGCCAGAGTGCATGACTCACATGTTGTCGGGCGTTACCTAATTGCGGTTTGTCACATAAGACATGAGCGATTCTTCGCTGAAATATATAGTTGCCGGGAACTTGTAAATTTAATCAGGGCAATCATCCATCCAGACTATCGGGCAGCTTCAAGACGACCTAGTTTTTCGGGAAGGAATTGATCATATCTTAGTACTGTACAGTGATGGTACGATTATGAAAAGAAAAAAAAATTACAATTTAGTTTGATCATCTATGATCAGTAAATCTTAGGCCTATGCACATACCATTTCTACGATATCAGATCACTGACTACCATTTAGTTCAAACTCTCGCCTAATAACCTAGCCATAGCTTGACCATGCTCGATAGATCGATTCTTAACTACAATTACATTCAGTTTTCAAGAAGCCATCAGACGAAGGCAGTGGCGTAAAACGCTTTAAAGAGGTCAACAGCTGAAAGATTGTGTGGCGCCGTTGCACAGAATAATTTTATGTTTGTGGATGATATGACCAGACTGCGATGGCCACCCCCCCCCCACCCCCCCTTCAAGTTTCTGGCTACGTCCTCGTATAGGATTATTTCATAATTTTACCCAATTTTCAAGGATGGCTGCAGAACTACAGCCCTGTAAAAAGTTGATTGACAGGACTAAACAAGAGTCATATACAAGTTTTTTGAAAATCTTGTGCTGATAACAAAAAACCCCAAGGGAATTGCGAGTGGTTTAGGACACAACAGGTTTACAAGGTTCGCGGAACTAGCGCCCTCTGATAACTTAGATGTGTGGCCAGATATATGTCTCTGGGCGCGGCTAGAGATCCCAAATTGTATCGCTGCAGAACGCAATGGCATGATAAAGCAATACAAATTATTTCCTTGAAAAAGTGAACTGTGAGCGTTCTTTGCGAAGTTACAAATCTATCTGGTTGGGAATTCCCCCCAAAAAATACAACAGCGAAAATAAAATACGAATAAAGAATGCAACCTTGAGATCAGGATATGAATAATACAATAACACACTTGATCAGGACAAAGGTTAATATCTCCTGTTTTGTTCTGATGACTACAACTGCGGGAAGCACAGTCAATATCGAAAACACAAAGGTGTGTTCACCCAGTTTCAAAACTCAGTACAGTACGGTACTTTGTAAATGTCATAGACCACAATATATGTAAATCCACGATTAAAAGAGATTTCTGTTTAAGTTTAGAAACTCATTGTCGAAAGGCGATCGGATTAAATTTGGTGATACACCTGGTCTTCATTCACGTTCCGAATACACGTATAAATAACAGTAACAGTAATATTGCAATCTGCGTTAGACGAAGACGTTGTTTGGAGAAGTAGCGACATTTTTCGAGTCCGTAATCAGTCGAAATTCTATATAAACACACAGTTCAGATTTGGTCGTTACATACATATAATAAAATATATAAACATATATAATTCAGTACGGTACTTGATCAGATTGCATCAGAACAAGTCTGGTTTAGGCCTAGCCTATCTATTACAGGTCGCGCTCGAGTCAAGACCCTCAAAAAAAGAAAAATTATCCCTATAACCTCACAAGGGCGTGAAAAACTTCTGTATAATTCCGGTTATGGACGTTTTCGATGACCGCTTTCGACGTTTCACACTATCCATGATGCTGCTTTCGATGGTACGTACACGCTATCAATGGTTCGGCTTTCGACGGTACACGCTATCGATGGTGCGGCTTTTGATGGTACACGCTATCGATGGTGCGACTTTCGACGGTATTCACGCTATCGATGGTGCGCCTTCAACGGTACACGTTATATCGGTGGTGACGAAATCGGTGGTGATGCTTTCGACGGTACACGCTATCGATGTTGCGGCTTTCGACGGTACACGCTATCGATGGTTCGGGTTTCGACGGTATCACTCTATCGATGGTGCAGCTTTCGACGTTACACGCTATCGATGGTGACGGTGTAATACAACAGTAATGTACATCCGTTCGGAAGTAAATCATTGTCGAAAAGAAAAGACCTAAAATGACCTAATGCAGTGCTTGTTTTGGCATATTTTCAGTCACTATCATTGTTTCTTCTACCTTCATGAGAAATTCTTTGGTGTAAGGTGGATATTACTCTGAGTGAGCAGTCGGAAGATTTTGGGTTCAGCCTGCTAAACTTGCTCCACTTCTAGATCACAATCTAGCTAGACGGTCCTAAATCTATGCTTTAAGGGGCTTGAAAAGTGCTTGATTTAATGTACAGGTCAATGTAACGATGAATTATGATACAACGAAACATGCGTAATGATTGATGCAGGCGTTCAGATTTGTTGTCGTGCTATCAATTATGACGCAAATGATGGTTACGCTATTGATGCTCAGGGGCGCAGGCCCGTAGCCAGGGCGGGGCAAAAGGTGCCATACGCCCCCTCGTGAAGATTACCACCCCCCTCCAACGGCGCTACCATCTTGTGTACACAAAGTCACAGATTAAAGGACACGTTGGTGTGCACCTTAATTGTTCATGCCCTCCACCCACCTCCCCTCCCCTACCCCCTTTCCCTAAAAAGTCTGAATTCCTGGTTTTGCGGGCCTGTCCTGACGCTAAGGTCAGTCACGCTATCAGATGATGACCAAATCTGACAACCTGTCCTTCACAAAAATAGGGAATTTTAATTTCCATCCACCCCACCCCCCCCCTCCCGAAAAAAATCGGGAGATTAGGGGAAAAGTTTGGCAAATATCCAATGGTGAACGTTAACCTATTGCTGTTAATAACAATAGAGTCATTATTAGTTCATTTTAATAACTCAATATTTTGGAATCGGGTTATGAAGGAAAATGAGAAATGCAGAACATAAGAAATAGTAAACAAAAACTTTAGTCAGATTTTGGAAGAAATTAAGGGGTGGGGTGAGGTTATATTGACACAAAGATTATGATATTTAACCTATACGACCCGCTTTTTTGCTTTGACAAGTCTTTACACCTTTGCTTCAAAGTAAGTCATAATGAATGCAATGAACGTACTTTTAGTCAAATCGTATACAAACATCGCATTTTCACACCCACGTTTACTGTAAATATGTACTCAAATTGATTCTCAAAGTTTAACACCCATTAAACACTAGAAAACAGTTTAGTATAGGCTCGTAGTTATTATGGAGTAAAGGAGAATTAGAACTGATCTTTAAAGCGGCCTATTAACTTCCAGGGGTATTCAATTACTCATAATTGCTTTGACACGTAAACCTGGTCATGTCAAACATTCAAGTGCATAGCAACTAGACAAACAGAAATTAATCTATAGTAAACGTGGGTGTATATTTGCTTTTGCTAATTGTCTGGAAAATAAAGTGCTAGTGAACTTTTACGCCTTTTTCAAATCAAAATTAATTCCAAAAAAATCTATAATGGCTTATGGAGTAAGGGTATTGTTATTGATCTTACTGCATGAAGGTTAACAAATAAGTCATAGGAATTTTTCTTCTAACCCCTACCTACACCCCTCCCCCTCCCTCCCCTCCCTCATGCTCCTGCTTGATTTCTCTACATAGATTACCTTGATCCCATATCGACTGTGTATTATCACCACGGTAGGTAAAGTATAGGTTTTACTTTTCTTCTAAGGGAGAAGGCATATATTGTTTTAGGCTTTGTAAAGACTTTCTCATGGAGTTTGCCTTGTCCCTAATAGTCCAATAAGGGTTGTGCAGCTCCCCTAGCCCAGCAAACACAAAACGTTATCATAACATTTTTAAAAGAGCCTCTAAAATACGTTTTTATAACGTTAAATGTGGTGTTATAAAAATGTCGGCATAACCTTTTTATGAGATATTAATGTTATATTAATGTTATATTAATGTTTTAACGAAAAAATGTTTTGAAATAATAGCCTGAAAACTTTTTCGTGACATATTTATTACACCACAAATAACGTTACGTTTAAAAAAATGTTTTTGTGTTTGCTGGGATATAGGCCTAAGCTTTTTTTCTAATTTTAACGTCAGGCTACGAAAGGTAATGTACCAAACAACCGGCCTACTGAAGCCTAAGAGACTTATATTCTACTCCATGACTGTAGCCTTCATAGCCAAACATAGCTATAGGAATATGCCTAGGTATGTTATTGATACCTGTACGTGTCTTGTGACTGGCTCACATCAACAAACTTTGTACTTTTTCTCCTCTGTAAGTCCCGAACAACGTACCTTGGGTTTTGCTTGGTTGCAGCTTATTGCAAGCCAACAGTACCGTGAAGAGGAAACTCGGCGTAACATCGAAGTTAACAAACATAGTGTTACTAGTACCACTCAACCTTCAAGCATCGATAATGTTGTAGTTGCATAATCTTGTGAAGTTTTGCACTGGCCAGCCAGCATACGTCGCGTATGCAACGATAAGATTTGTGATTAAACAGAAAATGTCTGACAAAATAGTTACTTCTTCGTATAAAGGTATTATTTGTACTCAGTCGACAGCCACAGTTTGAGGAAGTTCGTGTTCTACTGAATAAGAAAGTGACATCGACATGACCTTGTAAGTCACGCTTCACAAACTCCACAATATTTGTTTATTCTACTGTTGTATAGGCTAGTGTGGTGTCAAAGTTGTGTCACGTGACTCTAGTCACAAACTGCAAACAGCACGGCTGGATGCTTCCAAATGTGAGTGTGAAATGCCTAACTTACTATGCCCACTTACTGCCTATTTACTTAATCAGCTTCTTTCGAATCCAGTTATCACAATCTAAGTTTCTTTTTTTATTCTTTCGCACGAACCTAGAATTAATGGAATAAATGCGTTTCAGTGGGATCAAGGAAAAGTTCTTTGGGCAAGGATGATATACATTTGCTTCTGCTCGTGTACGAATCAGCCGCACGAATTATTAAGACCCATGATATTTTTAGGGAAGTCCATGTTACTCATTACCCCCACCATCCACTGAGTGACCCTCAAAGACGCAATGCAGTTCGGTCAGCTTCTTTATCCCAACAGATTCTAGACTCATCGTATTTTCTTTAAACAAAAAGGCCGAGGAATGAGCTTAATTTTCATTTTCAACCTAACATAGTGTTGTTGCAAAAATAAAGTAGCAATAAAGCTTCGTATCCAAACCATTGATACTTGAATTAGGCCATATTTTGCATAATTATCGATCCCAATTTACTTTCACATTTTCAGTTGTCCGACATCTCATGAGTTCCTGGGGCACCATACACATGAGGCCCCAATGGACCAGCGGGAACAATGTAGGGAGCACATTCTTTCGTTGTTAAATTTGTAAATTGACATTGCCATTCATGACTGTTTACAGAATTGCAAGTACGTACTTCTTAATTATTTTAACACGTTATAATCGGATCTTTGAAGATGTTTAATCTCGAAATTTCAAACATTTAATACTTAAATTTACCTTTGAATTGTAATCGCGGGGATTCGCGGCTATTCATTTGGAAATTTGCACAAGTATGTAAAAGCTGCCATTGTTTCATCGAAATATTGACTTTCCATGTCGTGTTGAAATTTCGAGAAGGAAATCGAAATAGAAGTATATAATAAATGAAGCAATAAACTTGATAATTCTCATAAAGATCCAGTGTAATGCATAGCATCAATAATGTGACTGAAAAGTTACCATGGCGGCAACACGGATAATAGAGGGCGCCCGTACAAAACTCCGGAAAGACATCAACTTGCTCGAGTCTGTATTGTTCAGTGGCATATTTAAATTGAGTTCAATGTTTCATATAGGCCTAACCATGTCCTACATTTGAATTAGTAGTAGACGCTGGTCATTAAACCTTGGTTATATAAGATCTGTGGTAAACAATTCGATATAATCACTACATGTGAATAATTTGATATAATTGTTTCTGGACACCTTTGAGACTTCAACAGTGTTCATTCATACAATTACTTCCGACAACCGATTTTGCAATATTTTACTTTACCAGAGTGTGTACGCATTTTTTTATATTTATGTATTTTAGATCCTCCTGCATGCAGGAACTCGCGAAAGCCCCAAGCTGACCGAGGTCAGTCTCTTAGATTCATATTTAACGTTCATGATCATGAATTGTCAACAACTCTGTAACTGGACGACAAACATTAATCTTGTAGTGACTCGAACTGGAGAACTTATGATGATTGGAAGGCACCGGCGTATTTGGTAAAAAAGATAAACCGAAACACTAAAAATAATCTACTTTTCCCAGAGATCAATCTCAGTGTCAATCTTGCAAGAATGACTCACCAATATTGCATTAGTTTTCATAGACACACTCGAGCACAATGTCTTTGAGAATATCGAGATAGCTACTCCACCTACGTAGATGTGTGAACATCTAAGTTGATTTGTTTTATTTTCTTCACTAAACTAATCCATACGTAGTTAAGAGAGACAAACTTCTGGCTGTCATTAAGAATGGCGTTTGTCACCAGACTTACAAACTCTACATGAGCTTCTTATCCATCTCGCTTATATTTGTAACTTTTATGATATTATATGATATTTGAAGAGCTCACAGGAAATGAGTTGTGATTCTTAATCTTTGAAAGATGATTTGCGGTGTTTTGTTTAATCTTTGGGATGTCCCATCATTATAAATTGATAGACATTAATGATGACAGATGTTTGTAAACACTGTAATTCAATAGATACACCTTTATTGTAATTCATGTTTGGTAGGCTATGTATATGATCCCCTTTTGTAATTCAGGAAATTAACCGTGTAAATTTGACGAAGGTTGAATGTCATTTGAGTTTTGAAGTGTTAGCTCAGAGGTTAACGCCGGTGCCTTGCAATCATAAGGTCCCCGGTTCGATTCACTCCAAGATTAATGTATGTCGTCCAGTTACAGACTTGTTGACAATTAACAATTCATAACCATGGACGTTAAATATGAATGTAATAGACTGACTTCGGGCGGCTTGCGGCTTTGATACGCCAGTGAGGCTTCTTCGCGAGTTCCTGCTTGCAGGAGGATCTAATATACATACATACATACACGCACACACACACACATACACACACATACAGTTTAACCTAAGCGCGTTTTAAGCACGATAAATTCAAAAGTAAAGCTTGGCTGAACATCACCCTTAATTTATTATGTAGTTCCAAATTATGGCTTCCAAAGTAATGTCGAGTGGAATTCATAAACTTGGTTACTTTCTAGATCCCATTAAAAGTAAGTTACTTTTACATACCGTATTCTATAACACAGGCTCTTTAGTGGATAAGCAATTTGCTAACAGTTTTATTTTATTTAGATCCCATTAAGTTAGAATCCTATATTTGCGGTTCACCACATATACGTTCACCTACGTGCATTCGTGATGTCTGTGGAAGTAAAATGTCAACAATGATGCCGCTAACGTACACAACTTCCATCTTAAAGTTGAGATGAAAAGTAACCTTGCTGCCATGGTTGTAACTTGAAAATAGCATGTTATGTTCAATATGCTCATTGAGAATGTGTCTGAAATCACTGTCCCTGCTGGCTCTCTGTAAGCACTCCAAACCGATTCACTAGAATATCTAATGGAGTGACTTTTCGTGCAGTTTAATAAAGTAATGCCCCTTGGAATGAGCCTAAGCCTAACGTTAGGCCTACACGTAAGCGGGGCAGGAGAGGTGGCAAACTGGTAAAACTTCGTCGCAGACATCAGAACACTCCAGTACCCAGTATTATCTTAGCGAACGTGCAGAGACTTTTCAACAAGACCGGTGAGTTATTTTCGAGAATCGCAAACTTCCGTGATTATGCCGACTGCAATGTGTTTTGTTTAACTGAAACCTGGCTCACCATAGATCACCCTGACTGTATATTGCAACCACCGGGGTTCACAATTATGATCGGGATCGACAGATTACGGGGAAGTCTCAGAGCGGTGGAGTTTGCTTCCTCATCAACAATAACTGGTGTAAGGACGTAAGGATAATTTCCCAAGGAATCACCCCGGATATGGAACATATCATGATCAAGTGTAGGCCGTTCTACATCCCCCGTGAGTTTTCATCAGTGACTCTGATAGCGGTTTACATACACCATCGCGCCGATGCAACCATAGCAACAGAAAGCCTGCGAGGGATGATTTCTAATTGTGAGAACTCCGACCCAAACACGTTGTCTATTGTTGTGGGGGATTTTAATCACGCTAATCTGAGGAACTCAATGCCCGAATTGAAGCAGCATGTGACATGTCCCACTTGCGGCAACAACATCCTAGATCACTGTTACTGTAAAGTGAAGAATGTATACAAGTCAGTCCCGCGAGCTGGTATCGGTAATTCTGATCACAACACAGTGCTACTTATCCCTATTTACAAACAAGAGTTGAAGATAACGAAGCCAGTGAAAAGAACGGTCAAAGTGTGGACTCGGGAAGCGATCGATAAACTACAGGATTGTTTTGATGACACGAATTGGGATTTGTTCCAAGAGGATAATGATTTGCATTCATTCACAAATACGGTGACCGCGTACATCAATTTCTGCCAGGACATTTGTATACCAACTAAGACTGTCACACAATACCCAAACAATAAACCGTGGTGTGACAAAGCTGTCAAAGCAAAAATGAAGGCCAAGGATGAAGCTTATCGGACTAAGACCACTGATCCAGATAGATACCACCACGCCAAGTCTGACCTCAGGAGAGCCATTAGGAACGCAAAAAGAGCACAAAAGGAACTGATTGAGCAAAAGTTTGATACTGTAAACCCGAGAGAAGCATGGGCGAACATTGGAGAGATTACCAACTACAAAGGGGTGAAGAGGTCAGCGGATAGTGATAACGCAGAGCTGCCAGACAAGCTGAACGAATTTTATACGCGGTTTGACAAAGATAATAACAGCCAACCATTTCCAGCCAACAACACAGATGTCACCGCGCCATTCGTCATCGATGTGACCTCGGTGAGGAACATTTTCAAACGACTCAACGAACGGAAAGCTCCAGGACCCGATGGCATCACTCCAAAACTGCTCAAAATATGCGCCGAACAACTTGCTGGCGTCTACACTGACATATTCAATTGGTCACTGAGCACGTCAGAAGTACCCCGGTCATCCAAAGATGCCATCATAGTACCCATCCCAAAGAAGGGCAAAGTATCTGGCTTGAACGACTATCGACCGGTCGCGCTTACATCTGTACCGATGAAAACATTTGAACGTTTTATATCCTGTCTTTTATCAAATCACTTTTACCCGAAGGTTTTGATCGCTCGCAATTCGCCTATCGCACGAACAGATCCGTTGAAGACGCTATTTCTATATGGTTACATGGGACCCTGGCTCACCTGGAGAGGAAGTTTTCCTACGCCCGCATACTTTTTATCGATTATAGCTCAGCTTTTAACACTATTATTCCTTCACAGTTACATTTTAAATTATTGGAACATTTGAAATTCCCTCCTTCAATTTGTAATTGGATCCTGGATTTCCTTCTGGAACGCAAACAGACTGTGAGGGTCGGTAACAATTATTCAGCGGCTGTCGTTCTCAACACGGGCACCCCACAGCGGTGTGTACTATCGCCACTGCTGTACTCCCTGTTCACACATGATTGTGCAGCCGTCCACCCAAACTCGCGGATCATCAAATTTGCAGACGACACCACAGTGACTGGCCT
>JAIPMN010187290.1:0-12607 GCA_020650975.1 Apostichopus californicus
AGCTATAAATATATATGTAATGTGGACATAGATACATACATATATCTGAATTTGATATGGGGTACAAGAATATATAGGGTGCAGTAAAATGAAGAAAGGGAAATGAGAGGGCAGCTATATTAGTCAAATAACATGATTAGTTTGTTGACATCTGTTATGTGCTAAGAATCCTAATTACTGAGTATTTAAAAAACAGTTTCTTAAGAGACTGCCTTACATTCTTTTCCCCTGGAACTTGTAGTAAATGTCAGTATGTAAAATTAATTGTGTAAGCTTGTATTAAAATATTATTTAGCAGAGAGCCAGCAACAATTTGAGATTTCCACCAGTGAGGCGCTAAACATAATACTATGAGAGAAAATACTGTACTAATGAGTTTAGCTGTTAGTGCAAAGCAAACAAATAGGGGCATGCAGTGTTAGATACGATAGGATAACATAAAGTACATTTAATGTTAGTGCAGTGTACGATAGCACAGAACATATAAGACAAAACCATCACAAAGACACTCACTTCTAGTACACTAAATAATTAAGTTTAAAATAGAACAATTACAGAGTGTACACAAAGCAACCAGGGAGGAAGGAGAATTGTTAGAAACAATCAACCTAGAACCATGAAGGTGATTGTGTCCATAATGTACAATAAATGAGATGCTTGTCACTTGTTACCTGTCTCATTGGAATATGTGGTCATTGATTCTTCAGTACTTGATTCAGTAGCTGAAAGAAATGAAATGATAATGCCACCACAGTCCAAAATGCAGAATGGGAAAAACTGGAAAAGTCAATATTTCATGTTCGATCTACAGGGGATGGACAAAATATTAATCAGCAAGCAGACCTCACTAACATGCAATATTTTATCTACATTTTAAACAGGTACCTGCATTATACACATCACTGTTCTGTATTGAAAGGAAAACATTGCAAGATCGTGATAATTTTGTTGTGATTCATCAACACATTGAAAAACTTTACTATATTTTGTATCTTACGGTATATAATGTATATCATAAGGGTTTTCTCCAGGAGACAAAAACATTAACGGTGAGTTAGGCATTTATTTTTAACAAAATAATTCCGATTTCTAGATTATATATCATGAAATTCATGTGTAAAGTTTTGAAAAGATATGTTAGAGGGTACATAGCAAAAAGCAAAAAACAAAAATCAGGAAAGAAAGATACCCACTTACCAAAGAACCAATTATTTTCTCATCACTTACAATATATTACCCACAGTACTGCACAGTATTTTGTTTGTTTGTTTGAAGGATTGAATTATGCTAAATAACACATTGTTTTGAAAATGTGGTAAACATTGAAATAATAAATGAACTTAGCACTATATGAAGCATGACACAGAGATTACAAATGAACACATTATAAAATATGTATATAATATAAATATGAAAGCAATGCATGGCAACACAATCACAATGAGCATACCAAGACACTTTTACATACTATTAAAGGACTCATATGTATGTGTATTACAGTGCCTTGAAATGTGATTAATTCACTTAATTGTCTCATGTTTGTGCATGAAATGAACAATGTTGATCTTTAAAGGAAATTAAAGAAACTATATGCTGGTATTAACTAATTTATCTGGTGGTTCAGTGCAGCAAGTGAACCTGCATGTGCACTCACGGTCAGTTCTATGTAAAAGAACTGCAAAAAGGCTTACCAGTGAATTACCCAACTGTCATTACACAAGAAAATTTCATTTCATATCATTTCATTTATTTTTTCCATTTCCTCACAATGTTGATATAATAATATGACGGTGAAGACGATACCGTGCAAAGAAAATAATAAGTAATAAATCATATAAAAGAAAAATAATGTAAATTACGAAGAGAAAATAGTGGAAGGGCTTGGAAGCCGTAGCTTGTACAAGAAGCCCACCAAAAATACAGATAACATGTATAAAGGATTTGAGCATGATAATAAAGCCCTTTACCAGAAGTCAACATGAATGTGGATAAAATGAAACAAAAGAAAGTAGAACTAAATGGAAAATAATGAGCAAACTTATACCAGTACAGTACTGATCACTTAACTGGCATAAGACTCAAAACTGCAACACAAGACATTTTCTGTGGGTCTTGGGCCATTAATTTTCAGAATACTATTTCTTAGATGATGTAATACTGGTAGAATCACAACCATTAAGAATTTTAGCAGTCACTGTTATTTGCCACAAATGCACCTACACATTACTGTATAGTAACTGTGCAATTTTTAGTCATGACTTAAGCATGCTAATGTGGATTGCCGGTGAAATTTTGAAGGGGAATTCTGTCCAAAATAATACAATATGATGCTCATTACATAAAAAATTGAAATTGTCAAAACGCTGAAATTGAAACAAAAAACCAAAAATCAGAAACTAACAAAGACAGAAGAGTTAAAAAATACATTAATAACTACAGTTCTGGATTAAGTCATTGAAAAATTGCCATTAACTGCTATGTGCCAAAAAAGCAACTTAGCCGTCATGTACTGTTAAATCAAGAACAACCACAGTTGGGAAAATGTTTTATTAGCTGTACAGACCCTTTCCTTTCCCACTTTAAAGCATTCATCCTGTCAGTATGAGCAGTATGGATATCATGCTCCTATCATATTTTCAAGGTTAGGAAACATTCATACTGTCAGTATGAGTGCTTTAAAGCACTTATACTGACAATATGAACAGTATGAATATCATGTTCCTATCAAATTATCGAGTTTAGGAACTGTTCATTTTGTCAGTATGGGTGCATTAAAGCATTCATCCTGACCGCATCAACAATACGAACATCATGTTCTTATTAGATAATCAAGGTTAGGAACTTTTCATTCTGTCATTATGAATGCTTCAAAGCATTCAACCTGACAGTATGAGCAGTATGATTATCATGCTCCTATCAGATTTTCAAGGTTAGGAAATGTTCATAATGTCAGTATCAGTTCTTTAAATCACATATACTGACAATATGAAAAGTATGCATATCATGTTCCTATCAGATTATCAAGGTTAAGAAAATATATTCATGTTGTCAGTATGAGTGCTTTCAAGCACTTATACTGAAAGTATGAAAACCATCTTTATATCAGATCATCAATGTTAGTAACTAATCATACTGTCAGTATGAGTGCTTTATGTATAATTGCCATTGGGAAATTGTGAGACATATATGAACTAGTGTAAATGCATGTCATTTAGCTCTTTATACAGCACAGATGTCCATAAGGGTCAACCGCACACCACAACACCAATATCTTTGTTAAATTACAGGTGATTGTGTCATATTTGGTTGATAAATTCTAAAAAGTGATGTCTCAAATGAGGAAAATGGGCAAAAACAATGTCGGAGTTTGTTTGGTTAATAGGATACGGCCTAGCAACTAAAGTTCAGCATCTATTACACAGCTCCAGTGCTTGAAGTTTCTGGTGCTTGTAGATTATGCTCTCACAAGTATGTAGTGCACCGACTTATTCGTAACCGTGAAAGAAGTGATGCCAGTTTTCCAACTCAGGGAAGACTTACAAGAAAATTTGGCTTTGTTTCACAGCAATTAGTCAAACGTCAAAACTGTTAA
The DNA here is from genome assembly GCA_020650975.1 of Apostichopus californicus. NCBI lineage: Eukaryota > Metazoa > Echinodermata > Holothuroidea > Aspidochirotida > Stichopodidae > Apostichopus > Apostichopus californicus. Next base: position 3,593 of record JAIPMN010187290.1, read on the forward strand.
AGATAACATATATGGCACAATTCTACTGATAGTGGTCTCTATGAATAGACAGCTTTTGGAATTATCATTATGTGTTCTGGTCCGACTATAAAGGTTATGTCTTTCCCAAGTAAATTTAAGACTTATTTGAGTCAACTTCTAATTCAAAATACTATTTTATTTTAATGGAATTTAACCGCTCTCTACACTTTTCAATTTAAGTCAGAATATTTCTACAGTATGAAAATTACAAACAATTCACACTGTTTGGGTTTTACAATTGTTCCAGTGCCAGTCCTAGTCAAGTCCCCTTTAATGCACCGACCAACCTTTAAAGATGAACTTACTGTTAGTATGCAGGCATTATGCTGACTATTTTAAATGCCTTTTCTCAATTTCAATAAACATTATAGCACAAAAAAGAATGTCTGAATTTTGTTGTGCAGATTATTGTATTAAGCCATTGGTTCTTTACCATACGAACCATTTTTAGCAGCATTCAGATCAAGATGGCTCAAGGTGTGTAGATTAATTGTTATATATTTTACGTGCATGGATATTGCTGGCAGTTAAGAGCATGTTAATGTTTCTGGAGTTTAATACCTGCATCATGTTTTCCTTCGTTAGTGTGGACAGTGTAAACTGCTTACAAATGTATACACAAGATGATCTTTCTTCAATGACAGTGAGGTTACAGAATAAAAAACATATCAAGCAGAAAGAAACAGAATGGTTGGTTCTTGTAAACTTTGTTTGCAGTCCAACCACACTTAACCTTGCTCTAAGTAAGGAACACATGGTCATATATATCCATAAATCTCAATGCAGCTAAATTATAAATGCGTTAAACTGAAGAGACAACAATTGTTGCATCAAAAACGAAACCTACACACTTTTTTAAGCATTTCTAATCCTCCCCACAATCCCACACCTCCCCATCCTCAACTTGTCGCTATGATAGGTATTTTGGTTAAATTGTTGAGAGGATATCGGCTGGAAATGTTTAGGAAATTGAAATACAGTGAGTGAGTTTCATTATGAGGAGAATACAGTAACTTTAGCAGTGATGAGTTTTGTTTACCCAAATTACTACAGTGCTGTCAGTAGAAGAAGAAAAAACGATATCAGACTATTTATGCTGGTATTCTACTAACTTTCTTTCAAATGTATTTAAAATGATCTGAAAACATAAGTTGCTGCCAGTAGAAGAGTAATTTGCCATTCACAGTAGCTTATCAGAGTGTCCCTGCTGTTATGACACTGTTATTTGTGTTTATTAATATTTTCCAAGTATACATGCAAAACAATTTGATACGAAACTCTCTTGGAACCTTCAATTGCTAAGAAAATTTACATAATATGTAGATAATGTTTAATTATACTTATTGCAATTCCTGATGACCATTGCTTTTCAACTTCAACGTAGCGTGCTGTTTGCAACAATTCTTGTTAAAAAACACAAAAATGGTAACCAATGATGTAGTCTTCTTTTGGTCTGAGCATTTGTCTAATCTAATCCCTGTGATACTTAATCATATACTTTTCTGGATATAATTTTGAAATCATGTGAACTGCTGTCACAAACATGTTGTGATTTTCATGTGAATTTGACCATATATGTAAAACTTTACTAATTAAGTTGCAATTTTCACAAGTGATGGCATGGCATGAATTACTACATCAAGTTATGTTGCAGCAGATTTTGTTGATATCAAAATAGTGTAATGAGAGTAGCACATGGTTACAACTTATACTAGTTTACATAGTGACAAATACTACTGTTTTGCTTTAGTTTTGCTTTTCACTTTAGAGATTTTATGATAGAAAAAGAAGAGCTGCTGGAGATATTTTGTAAATGAATTTCCTTACTGCTGTTCTCAGTATGCATGGCATTGGTAGTGGCATATGCTGCTAAAGAAATATAAAATCAATTTCATCAAGGGCTCAATAAAAAACATTTGTGGGGCATTTTAACCTTTTGACGATATACTCTACTATCCTGGTAAGAGATCGTAAATGTTGGAGGGGTGAGAAGGGGATTCTGGGGCAGTTGAGGAGGCACACAGGAGTAAAAACTAAGTACTGTATTTGTTTCTACTAGAAGCTGACACAGTAAAGTACACAACTATGTTATTTGTGTTTGGCTGCCAGTGTTTAGTGTCCTTGCCCAACTTTTCTCAAAATAAGATTGTATAGTTGATAAGAATATTTCATTTATTCAAGTGAAGATTGATTATAAATACTCAATGTATTAATGTATCATAAATTTAATTATAAAAACTTGTCCAGAATCTGTTTCATAAATTATCAGCTAACATTTTAATCACAGTTACCGAACAGCAATGTCTGGGATCTTGACATGACATGACAAGATGAGCTATAAATATACAGCATAGCCTCAATGTACATTGATCCACCCACTATTAGAATAAGTGGAAGCTGCATGTCAAGTATGTATGTTATCTTTAAGTATTGCAAGCTAAGAGATTATAATCTTAATTTATAAGATTGCTTGACAACAGGGACAGAATAGTGCACCCTGTAGGTAATTTATCAAAGAAGTATACGTGAATGGTTTATCAATTTTTTTCAACATTGCTCATTGCACTGTATGTCACAAACCATGCAGCTCTAGGGTATATGAATTACGTTTCTTAAGTATACGAAATAAAAACAACAAAACTCATAAAATGATGTAAAACATTCATGAAATTAATATGTGTACGAAAAGTATTCGAAATTTGTGTACACTATGTACAGGTACAGTAACTGTGACAATTACTGAAAGGTAAAAAAAGGAATTTATAAGGAAACATATTTAAACAAACTTGGAAGGACCGAAACTGTTGTGAGCCTAAGCTACAGTAAATTATGGCTTTCGTTTTGAAACTGTAATGAGACCCTATATTTCAAGGTTTTCAACACATGTGCTGTGACTCTACCTGTCAAAGTGTGCTGATGTCTCGTGTTGCAAAAAATAGTACATTGATTGGAAACAAAACAGCTTTGCCAAATCAGCAGTTTGAAATGTGAAATCAATATTACAGTGTTGTCAATTAGCAAAAAGCAAAAAAAAATATAACAGAACAATGGATATGCAAACAAAGAAGCAAGCAAGCAAGCAGAAAGCAAGAAGAACAGTAAATATGTGATGTTGTAGTTTCGTTATCTGTGTTATCATTTTGTAATAAAAGACAATCTAATGTTACATGCATATCTACTGTGCATATAAATAAAGTACCATGGCAGAGAACAATTCTAGCGTCATTTTTCGCCAAAAGCTGTTCAAAATGTGGAAAGAACTAACCATTGGTCACAATATTCACCTCCTATGGTAGAGTTTCAATTTAACACCAGTCAAACACCCTTTAACTTAAGCACCAGACAAATCCCCCTTCAATATAAGCAACAACTAAACACTCTTCTATTTAAACATCAAACAAACACCCTTCAATGTTAACACCAGTCAAACACCCTTCCATTTAAACACCTAGTTACCCTAAAGTATAACATATCTGGAGATAACATACATGCTAAGCATTACTTAAAAACGTAAGAACTAAACACCAGTCAAAAACCCTTCAATTTAAACACCTTGTTTACCAATGGTATATACCCATGATAACAAATATGGAGATTTACATGCTAGGCATCAATCAATAACATAAGAATTAAACACCAGTCAAACACCCTTCAATTTCAACACATACAGTATTATGTACCAATGATAAAATCTGGAGGTAACATAAACATGTGTGCTTAAGCATCAATCAATAACAAAAGAACAGCAAATATTAACTCATTAACACATGAGCAAGTTTAAGAATTTAAATCATGCTTTGAGAAGAGAAGGTTTTAGTGTTGAACAACAAACTGTAAAAAAGCAAACCTCATACACTGGTGAGGCTGTGAAGAGCAAGCAAGCAAATCCAGCAGAGATGAGAGACTAAAAGAATTTAAAAAATGTTAACATGTATACCTTTCTGCTGATAGTTTAGGAACGATATTGTAAGTTAAAAAAATTGCATTTGAATGTATTCCTTTTGTCCTGTATCCATATTGATTGTGAAAATTGTATAACATTCAGCAGATTGTAAGTATGTTTCATGTCAACATGGATAGAACTTGTGAGACTACCACTGAGCATAGAATAACCCAGCTCTTTAAACTAAATTATGCAAAGAGGCATCCATATTATTTCAACAAACAGGCCATTTGGAATCCCCTGTGGAGTACAAAAAGATGAAATTGAGCGATATTTAGTAACAACTTCCTAGCAAGGACAGTTGGCCAAAAAGTGAACAGAAGTCCACATACCCTCGATTCTTTTAGGTTCATTAGTAGACAGGGATGCAGTTGTTACAATGGTTGTAGAAGGTAAGGCAGTGGTACCTGCAAGTTTTGAATGGAGATAAACATTTGCCTTGTTTTAGTTCAATGTGTTTATTGTGGCTTGACGGAAAAGTTACAATGTTCTGATTTAATATTTAGCAGATACTGAAATTATATTGAAAACTCTTGTAGATTTTAATGCTCATTCAACATGGCATCCTGAAAGAAATCAGCATGCAATTGATCAAGGTTCAATTGCTACAGTATTTAATGTGGGACTGGCTCAAGTCATTTGCTGTGTTTACTCCATCAACTAATATATAAGAAATATGCAATGTTACCAATAATAACATATGGGGATTTCATACTAGTTGGGCCAAAAACCTTTGTAACCTTTACGAAATGAATATGTCATAGTCAGTTATTACATTTTAATTGTTCATGCAATATATAACACCAGAGCATATTTATAATAAATCGTTGAATCGATAAATATATGGTAGGTGGGCGATACGCATATGGTAGGTGGGAGAGAAATATGTTGTAGGTGGGAGAGAAAACTATTGTAGGTGTGGAAATGCAGACTAGCCAAGTTTCAAATTAAATGGCAATTAAAAGAGAAAGACACAGACTGCAAATTTTGAACTTAAAAATGAGCTTTAATTGAACTTGACTATATTAAGATTGATTATTAAAAGATACCGTATTCAAAACAACATTTTTACTTCCTAACTAACTTTCACATAGTGAAATAAATTTTAAGTTATGATGTTAAATTAGGTTTGAATAACCTTGGTTGGTTTGGTGTAGTTGCAAGGAGTGGCAATCAAATTGAATAGCTTCAGTGGAGAAAGTGAACTAGAATAAACGGTGCACATCAAGTGAATTTCATCTGAAACACTTAAAATGCTCAATGCCATATAAATTTCACTTATGGCAATCTGCCATTATGGGTATATAATTTAGCCATGGCCATTATTTGCAGACACTCAATCTCTAACTAAATTATCTGGTCAATAAGCTGGTAGAGACATTTCTATTTTTGATTCCTTGCTTTCTCTTTAAATGGTTTCTGTATTTCTGTAATTAGGATTCACAGGACTGTTAGTCAGTTGTTTCAAACTACATCTGTGCTATACAAATTTCTCCCCCGTAAACTCGTGTCAGACAAGTTGCAACAATAATACCATATATCCCAGCAACTATTTGAATCGGCTTTATCAACTATTTACGCAATGATTTATTGTAAAGTAAGCTCTTATCCGTTCGAACGTTTCTCTTGAATAGAAAATGTCAGTAGCTTACGTATGAGCATGTATTAAGGTGAAAAACATTTCCGTTTACTTTCGAAACTCATAAATTTGTAACTCTTCAGTAAAGCACCAACAGAGCATATAAGAAATACTGTTTAGACTGCTAAATACACTGTTTGGTATATTTGAACTTTTAATTTTCCACTTCATTCCGTATTTCTTGTTTCGAAGCATTTGTAATAATGTTCCCACGTAGTAGTTGACCTGAAACATCTTTGGTGTAGGCTGCTTTAGTGTGCGTGTGTATGTTGAGATACAGCATTCAATGTGTTTGCATATAGTGGATATAACCCCAGCTAAATGAAGCTTTTCAATAGACGAAAATTACGATCAAAACAACCTAAATGAAAGAAAAATACACACAAAGGATTTCAGTCCCAGTCTTAACAACCGAGCTGGAAAAGGGTTGTAAACGAAAACACAGTAGTGTAATTAGTGTGAGTGTAGTGAAAGTGTAGTAGAAGGTGACGTGAGTACAGTAGGTCTAATGTAAAGACAGCATACCGAGGCAAGAACCTTCGCCACGCCTTGCAGCAAGTATAATCGATTGTAACCTTGTTCCAGCCTACAGTATGTATTGTGGTAGTACAGTAGTGTTGTCCATTTTCAGCTATTTAATGTGATCTAATTTTTTTCTATTTTTCGAAATATAAACTTCGTGAAATTAATAAAGTTTTCACAATGACTTATTAATTAACAATTATTTCATCATAAAAATAGGTCAAACATTTTGATTGAGAATATTATTTAGAATCATATAAGTGTAAGTTAGTTGATAGGCCAGACGAGCGGGAGAGGAGAGATACAGCCCAGGGAAAACGGCCAGATTTGGGTCCCAGGAAGCTATGGCAAGGGCAATGAAAATTGGGAAACAGCTTGTTATTAATGCAGGATTCTGCGTCCAGGATGCAATGTTTAGCCAGGGACGCAACATCTGCATATAGGTTGCGTCCTGCGGACACAACTTTTTTATGAGAGAAACAAACCCCAAATATACACACTCACAAAAAGGCCTATGCAAAATATAAAAAAACACATTTTTGAATGAATATCTTTCTTTTTTATCAATAAAACACAACTTGTTCTGAAAAGAACCAAAGTTTCTTCCAATCCAACATATGATTGAATTTGTTTGAAAACAGATACATCATAACATTCAACCACAAGGCCCAGGGTTAACAAAACTTAACAACATTTCCATTACCAATATTTTCATGATAAAAATAGTCAATAATGCATGTACAAGTTTCCAGTGATTGGATTGGCTAATATTACCATACCCATTGTCTGCAGACATTATTGCATATGTAGTGCTCAATGAACAAAAAGTTTGCAATTACTTATAAAGTTACTTTCCCCTCTGTAGAGATAAGGAAGTTTGTGGTGTAGGCTATCATATGTGTGTGCACCCAAAAGTCATAACTTTAGGCCCTGTCCTCACATACAGTACAGTAGGTATGTTTTGACAACAAGTGCTAATGTTATATAGGAAGATGGCTAGAATTGTTTCTGAGACTATCATATAATATTTGAATCATTTATTTGATCAGAAAATGTTATGAGTTGAGACAATCTATGAATTTTGTGGGAAGCTAACATCTCTGATACTGAAAAGGATTTTCCATGTCACAGTATGTTTGTTCTCTCCGTATTGAGAGTTGCTAATGTAAAACGTGCATTCATACCACTGTAGTAGTTTCTTACTTGCAAACTTTTTCGCCGTCCTTTTGACAACATGGTTCAGTCAATTTCTTTTGTCGAACGTTCGTGTGTAAACTACTCTACTTCATGCATCGTCAAAAGAAACCATTGAAGTTTGATTTTTTAGGCCTAACTGTTTAATTTTCGTGGAGCTGATAAATGGTGGATCAGGTTTCGAGGATTTGCGCACGTGTAGTTGAAACTCTTAAGTTCAAACATGCATACATGTATGCCTGTTTGAACTTAAGAGAAATCTATGTATGTATGCGTGTATGTATGTATGTATGTATGTATGTATGTATGTATGTATGTATGTATGTATGTATGTATGTATGTATGTATGTATGTATGTATGTATGTATGTATGTATGTATGTACTCACCTTTACATTAATTGTGGAGCCAGTGACTGAAAACACATCTATAAATGTGGGACAGCAATAGCAATTGTGGGACCACTGCCTGGTCCCACAATTTACAACCTATAGAACCCTATTTTCCCATCTTCTGAGTGATCATCTTCATGAATATGCATGGACCCAAAAATTCTGTATGTTTTCTCATTGTGTCTTTTTGTGTGGAAAAAACATAATACACTCTAAATACACACTAATATTGATGAAGGGCTATTGTGAATAGCGCCCTCAATGGTATTGCAGAATACATGTCACTGGTGATGGAAAACACACATACTGTACTTACCTCCACAATAATATTGGGACCAGTAACTTGGTACTTTATACCTCTCACTTTTACAGTTTTTGTTTTGTTTATTTGCCAGCTAATTAACTCTCATTAGGTTTAATGATCTTCTGCCAGGCCTGTACAGGATATTCTTACTTCATATTTCAATGAAAGCAAATGTCATGACCAACCTCAGTGGACTATTTAGTAGTCCTACTGTACGTGTCACTGTATACACTGTTGGTATACACTACTGGCTTAAGAAGTACCACACTACAGTACTTCTACTCTCAATGTACCTGCACGCTAGAAGCTGTTATTTTTCAAGGAATGTGTCAAAACAAGTGGGTATGTAGGCTTTTTTTGTTTTCATCAGTGTAATGCCAAATTAACCATTCAGTTCTTATAACTATATTGAACTTTGATACTGGTATTAGAGTTAGAATATAACCAGCAAGTCAAAAATCCCCATGCATCCATGCCCAAAATTTCAACTTCAAAAAATATATATAGTTTTGCTGTAAAACAATTTTGTCATGGAAGTAGAGCTAGACTTGTTTGGGGTTAAAATAAATCATGAAAGCATGCATTATTAAAGGAGATCAAAGACTAGGCTCATGAATTTCTTGATTGGGGTATTTCCAGGCCACTAGGTAAATATTGATGGTCATGACCATACTTGCATTGTTCATGTTAACACCAAACAGATTTGAATTTCAGTAGAGTAGGGGTTTCGGTAGAAAAAATGTTAATATAAGAATCAATTGTTAGCCATTCACACATATACTGGATATTTTGTCTTGTATCATCAAAATTTCATGAGAAAATACACAAAAAATTACACTTGCATGTGTATCACAGAATAACAGTAAAGTACATATTGAAAATGATGATATCGAATGTTGTCCATTCAAAGAATCTACAAGTTGAATTTTGTTTCACATTTATGTGACATAGTGCAATTTTGATCATTTATAATGGAGTAAGATGCTGGGGAACTTTCAATG
>JAIPMN010187362.1:0-29628 GCA_020650975.1 Apostichopus californicus
TAAAGGACAGCACATCCTGGTCTTCTACCCCTGAGAATGATTTTAACTTCTTCTCCTTGGGCAAGAGGTAGACTACTCCTGGGCGTTCGGAACTACCCTTCTTGGCCTCCGCCAGTTCCTTCTCCAACTCACCCAGACGTTGACGCATCTCCTCTAAGTCTGCCATCTTTCAATACACCTCAGGATAATCCCTTGAAGTTCCTACGTCCTTCAGTCATCAGTGTATAACCCCACTCGTACTACCAAATGTAAAGCCGGGGTGGTAAGGTTGTCGGTGTGGTGACGCCCATGGGGGGAGATGGGGTGACACAAATGACTGAGTCAAACGATTGGTATTGTGGTAAGCAGTATATTAATCGCTCCTCTCTAGCGAGCTCTCATAGAGCTTTTAACCTGCCACGCAAAGGTGAAAATAAACATTTTTCGTAACAATGAGGTGTCGCATATACGAGTGTTAATTGCGAGCACTGAATAAAAAGTAAAAGTTAAACTTTGGTTAGAAACTGTGCAGGGTGTCCAACTCTCAACCAAAGGAGCTGTGGGAAGCCAAAAAGGTAAATAATGCGTATTCCCACATATGGGGCAATAGCCAACTCGTTTTATAAGAGAACTCCTGGACCAGTTAATCCGTGCGCGATGTTCACAGAACATTAGAGGCACAGTGCGTTCGCAAGAGCTCGCAGAACGCTTAACCTTGCTAATTAGTACTTGTGCGTTGTCTGCCAGTACAATAGCTCCCATTCAAGCTACAACCCTCGCGACGGTTCGACCGTTATCGTATAATTCGTTTGTATATGTTCTGCTTAAGACGTTAAATCAAATTGTAAGCATTCATAATAGTCGATATCTTACAATTTGACGAAGCACAAACCGTTTTCATAAATGCAACAATTTAAGGAAACTATCTAAACCATAGTTTTCACCTGAACTAACAAAGTACATTTATGTTTTCATATAGTTATCAGAAACGCAGTTAGTTGAGATCACAAAAGACTTTGTCACCGACAAGACGGTAAGAATATAATGTACAATCTTCTATGCTTAGACTATGGGTTTTGTTGAAGACTTTCTTCTTCTCTTTCTTATAATTTATGAAGTTAAGATATCTATGTGAAGAATAATCTAGATCACGAAATAATTCTCATTTACATAATTTCTTCAAAAAGGTACAATGACGTGTATTTAACAGAAAGCACGTAATGAAAGCGGTACATAACTCATATTCTTTACTCTTTTATATTTGTTTTATTTTCCCTTGTATGTGCAGGTACCTGTCCAGCAAGTTTTCAAAAGTATAACGAAATCATCAAAGCCCAAGAAGGTAGGGCTTTTTAAAGGAAAACATATTCAATAACATTAATGTTACTCTGATCAAACATTCAAACGTTTATTTCAATTTCATGCTATTAACAGGTTCCAGTTGAAACGGTTGTATCAGCAATTGTTCATTACTGCAAGACATTGGAAGTAAGTTGTTATTTCAAGTACATTTTTAATAAATAAGGATTACATGTGTGCCTAACGTCCCATTCATTGAAAATATGTTTGTACGAAGTTCTTGAAGGCAAATGATACTAATCCTAAGAAATGAAACTGAAAACAAACATAAATAAACTGGGTTTTGTGATTTAGTTTTGGCACAAACTGTCAAATGACCGTGCTTTTACATAGGGCGGAGTCATATTTTGGTATTCATTCATAAAGTTATTATATAGTAATTCTGTTTAAAGCATAAATTTATTTTTAAAGAAAGCACGTAGAAAATTAAGCAAGAGAATGTCGATCGAAAACTTCAGGATATCAGTTTCATTTATATCCGTAATTATATTCATTTGAACTATATTTCTTTGGTAGGTGTCGCTTGATGATGTGAAGAGTGTCATTGGCTACGGTGACTCGAACAGTGAAGGATTTGAAGAGTCATCTTGCAATGTAATTTCATTCGTTTTTGTTTTTGCTGTGTTATTATTTTATTATTAATTATTTGACTTGCATTTTAAAGTTTAACTTGATATACAAAGTTCGTCCTAGGTTTTGAGGATATATTTATACATCCATTATAAATGATTATGTTTGTTGACGTATTAAAAATCTGTACTGTAGTTATTATGATTGAAAGTGCTAAACGAGCTAATTCGCTTTCTTTATTTTCATCGATAACTGGTAATAAGATTTCCAGGTTGGTACTTACTAGGACTAACCAGCGATCAGATTCGTTCTATTCAAATACAACCCAAGAAGAACAGAGAATAGATTTCAGGAGAAATATGGCTCCTCTATTACGTAAACCCCATGGTTAATGCTTAGATTTCCGTTCTAGATCAAAACGTATTTGGTCTTCCTAGTTTGTTCATAATAACACACATTTGTTGTTGTTCATTTACTGTTTGTTTTCAACTGATATCCCTTTCCTGGATTCTAGATTTCGTATTTGTACTTCTTGCACTCTGTTCACCAAAACAAAAATGAGGTGAGTTTGAAACATTTATATATTGTAAGTCAATATTAAACACCGTCAACAACGCCCTTAACAGTGTGCAATGAAATATACACAGCTCGTAACATCATCGTCCAAAAACATGCAAACCTTTGGACATATCGCTGTAATAACTAGAATGATCACAATAGGTAACGAACCGTAAAATGCTGCAACAAAGAATCCTTACTTCTCTGGTGCACCACACTGTACACATAATGTACGTATTATTCTGATCCAATCATAGAACATGTAGACATAATTCTCAGTTAAATAAGAGATACTTTTAACACCCTGTAAGTCCACGAATTTATAACCATTGAATACATATAATAAGTAAATTCAGGATCAATCCCTTCAGAAAACATCAGAAACAAAACAATAATAATCCATCTTACGTATCATTTTTTATCATTAGAACATACAGGAATTGTTTCATGGCGTTATGATAGAGGCACTGGTAAGTACGTAACGATCTTTGGGTATATGCAGCCGTTCCTTTACTCCTTGGACAGATAGATACACAGTGTATACATGTGTCATTCGTAGCTAACCAAGTATCATTGTGTGTATGGCCACCCGATACACACAGAGAACACAGTTACTACTGTAAATCTTGAAGTTTTGTACCAAATCCAGTTGTATCCAGTTGTTGGGTGTTGTTGGGATTACACATATCCTCAGTTCTTACTGTTAACCTAATAGCACATGCTACCGATTTATCAGATTTGTCAGCACAATCCAGTTTCTACTGTGATACAAAGTTTTAAGATTAACAGTAGTTACCGTAATCTCTGTGAGAACCGGTTAGTATGGCAAAACCCACACAAATGCTTTCTGATAATGGACCGTCGTTTGAAACGTCAAACTAAAGCCGCTCATGTTTTTTTTAATATTACATAATAACAACACAATTGGACTATATGTTAACATTGTTTTTATTATTCCGTAGGTTGACGGTCGTTACGTATGATAAAAGAAGCAGTTCTATAATACTTTTAGGCCTACTCTGAAGTCATACATTACCAATCTTTGTTTTCATATTAAATCAATTTCATTTCAGAAGAAAGAGTTCGTCTTCAAGAGCGAAACTGAAAATAAGTTTCATAGAGAAAAGGTAGGAAGCAGGTATCATATCCTATGAAAGATTACTCAATATTGCCCATGTCGTAGACAGCCTATCAATGTGTAAAATAGATATTAGTAATAGCATGCTCGTATAGTAATTTCCTATCTCCCTCCAAAAATGCTTTCATATTTGTTATTATTCCTTAATATACCGTTCACCGGTGATAAAGGTGGATAACTATTGAACCAGGCTTCTTATCAGAAGGAAGTAATGTTTCTTATAACTCTCACAGAATAATGTTTATGTAATTTAGTGATATTGTTATTTTCTTCCGACCTGTCTTTTTCTTAAGGATCAAATGAAGATATTTGTACGCTTCCTTATATTTCTTCGGGCAAAGGATAGGGTATGTATAGTTCTTTCTTATACAAAGCATATGAACATGTTTTCTCCATCTTAGAATAAAAAGTGACGCCCGCGCTGATTTCATTAACATTTTGTTTATGTTAACGTTTCGTTGATGCATTACTTCGTTTACATACTTTGCATACTTTAAATTACTTCGTTTGACTAATATTTATATATTTGTTATATATTGATTAAAAGCCGGTACCACTTTGGAACCTAAGACATAATTTGTTTAAATACAATATTAACTATTTTCCTACTTTTTTGTAGTAAAACTGTTAACTTCCTCTGTGGTGTATTCTTGGCTTATTGTATTATTGTTGTGCTTACTTTATTAAATTGATTAAATCATTTAAATTTATTGCCAGATCAATTCTGACAAACACAAAGCATTGTTGTTACGACGTTCACTGGTAAGTAATATGAACTATTCCTTTGGTTTCAATAAATACTCTGCAACATAACTATCCACTTTCAAAAGTCCGTGTACATCAAGGACACACAAATACATCATCATTGTCGACCGCGACTGAATCTAGTTGTAACGTGAATACGCACTTTGCTAAATATTTGTCATATTTGTCCGCAAGAAAATATTCATACGCACATTATCACATGTCATTTATTCACAAAAAGTAGTAAATTGTAAATGTCTTATTTTTAAGAATATAAACGGAAGGTTGGTACGTTTGATATCATCATTTATATAATAATACGTTTATTGATCTACAGATAGATTTGAGTGTGTACAATGACACTTTAATGACCGATGCATTCAAAACCTGGGTAAGTTTATTTTTTCACGTTCCTAATGTATTAATTCTTATATCGCGCACTTTCACGCATTCATGCTCTTGTCGATGAATAGCAGATATATCACACGCTCGCTATGGTACACTTGAATATGAATGAAATATAATAATGACTTATCGAAATACATGCTTCTCACATCCTTAACAAAAACATTCAAGTCGTTTCCTTCTATTCTATTTTCTGTATCTTCTTACTTGCCAGTTTGAGCAACATAAACTGATTGAAATCTTACAGCAAGATTATCATGAAGGCTTGGTAAGTTATAGAAGAGAACAACAACAAACATTGTCATACTTTATTTAACACGTTCACAAAATGGGAATTATATCTAAAGCAAATTAGTTTTGCCAATATCACAAAAACATGCATGTTACACTCTAAGACAGTTTTGTGCCATTTGATGATACGTCGGACAAAGTATAAAATGTATTACTCAAAATGAAGGTACATTTGATTAAATTACATGTCCTAGGTTTGGTTATCAAATTAACATAATGTACTTAATCTTCAGTGACTTTATTCCATTCTGAACATTTCATCGATCTTTGTTCGAAATGAGCCTTACTACTGTTATCAGGGTTGACATAGAAAACGATAATATAAGGATTAGGCGTAAGCAAACTCAATTTAAGAACCTTTGTTAACTTATCGACCCTTTTCGTCGGTTCGTATTTGAAAATGGTAAACCTTATAAATTGTTATGTAATTTAATGAGATGTGTTACAGAAGGGTATGGGATATTAACAAGATTCAACTTAAAATTTACATACAATTTAGTATTAAGTTATGCTGTCTAATATCAGTGCGATTGAAGTTTGGTAAAATACAATACTTCTTAAAAACAGTTTTTTTAAATATATTCATATGCACTTAGTTACTTACTTTTGAACAGATTGTCGATGGAACTGTCATAGGAATTGCCGTGAAATTATATGTACAAAAGAAGGTAAGAAAACTTGAAATGCACAGATTGATTGTAAAATACTATTGTCACCAAGCCATACATGGAGTACATGACTTTCAACTTGTGGATGCTTGGAAAACACATACTTTACATATGCGTTTGGCATATTTTGCACTTAACTTTCAAGCATCGTAACTTGGTTCGCCATTGAATACACTCAAACACTTTTTGAAATAATATTGTTTTGTTTGGGAAATTGAAGTCACAACTGTCGGCTCAAATTAAGGGACAGGATTTTTCTTTCCAAAACCAATATTAGCACTTAGCTTAGATTCTTGCATGTCACATGTACGTGTCAAGCCATTCCATTTCACAATCAAAGTTAAAGAGTTGTTATTAAACTATTAAGGCTTTGCCAAAATAAAATTCAAATCCTTTCATTTGCGATATGAAGTATTTTGAACATGCATGCACTTGACTGAAGTACCTTTCTTGCGTAGATAGATGATATAATGCTCACAGAATTGACGAAAGAGATTTTGAAGGAAGATAAGGTGAGTAAAGTAAACAATAACCTCCGTTACCTCAGTTAACATCAGCAAACTTTCATACCTAACAGAATAATTCGAATTTATGTAATTGATTAATTCAGTCAGCATTTAACTATCTATTTGTAAGCCATTGTAACTGTATCATATTAATCTCTTACAGGATAAGTTTGCAAACATATATGAGGAACTGATTATTTCATCAGAAGATTTTGAGGTATGTATTAACTCATGTTTCGTTGTAAAAGTTTCTTTTCCAATTGTTCTCATAAAATTCTACAACTTTCAACTTTCTTTAAATATCAACTTACAGGAGGGAATGGAAATGGCAATAAACGCTATATTGCAGTACTACAGTGACAATTTGGTGAGTAGTAACAAGCTGTCAGTTAAGTTGTTATACCTATTGGTTTCCATGGACCTAATATATGAACTTGGCATTACGAATAATGTTTAACCATTACTGTATAGCGGTGTCTAAATTTCAATATATGTATGTATTTTCATTTAAATTTATTCTCCTAGATATCACATGATGACGTCTTGAAGAGAATAGACTTCACAGGACAACACACCAACGAAAATAGACTTGTTTCAAAGAAGGTAACAAATCCACATTGTGTTAACTGAATATAATCTAGTCTCTGATTGTTACATACTTTCTAGCACCACAGTATGCATATACAATCCTTATACAGACACCAATTGCTTACAACGGATTCTCTTTCTCTTTCTCTAGTTTCCTTTTGTGTGTTTTTTAAAGACGAATCTCGATCGGTTGGAAGATGTGAGACTTTTATGATTTTTATGTAATACTATGAATAATAGCATGATCACACAATCACATTATATATTTTGCTAAGTATACAGATCTATTATTCGATGCAGACAAAATTTATTTGACAAACAAATCATGCGATTAAATTCATGTGGTTGTGGATGTTTGGCGGTAGAATTTCATCCAAACGACTACTACAAGACTGTCATTGAATCCAGACCACAACACGTCTAGGAATTATAACTTCCACAATATAGCGTACCAATGTTATAATTACATTAACTTTTGTACAATGTAGGACACAGAGAAGTTGGACTTTGAAGTAAACACAACTAAAGCAAGTTGTATGTTATGGCTCAATTGGTTTACAGTGTCTTCGTTAAAAATAAATAAGTTAAATTTGTAATGGTTGCTTCACTTCTCATTGATTTTCTCCCTTTTCTTCGCAGACAAATCTTACACAATTGTATGATATCGTTGTAGAGAAATCACTGGTAGGGTACTTGTCTTTTGCTTACTGTAATAAATTATGTTATTCCCAATTGTTTACTTTGTTGAACATTTTGTGCAGCTTTAACAGCGATGTTCCTTTCGGGGTATTTGGGTGTATAAATGAAAATAATATACACTTTGATTTGGCCACTGTCAGGTGATCGATACGAGTTCCACTTGTTCAACAGAACAATGAAAGAAAACAGATTTTGTGGGGCATTGCAGGCTTCAAATTATATGTTTTCGATATTTTCTAGATTAAGTAGACGTAAAACGAATCGGCTGTCAGAAGGAGATGTAATTGAATAACTGATTACTGTAAATAAAAGGAAAGTTACGTATCAAAGTTGCCGATAAAGACGAACTTACGAAATTATATCATATGAATAAACATATGGTGATTACATCGAATTATTAACTATTCGTACTATTTACTGACCATTACTATTTACTGAAATGTGGACCTTGTTTCCATAAAACATTGAGCTTGAAATAATTATGTCATTGAACTAGATTAATTATCAGAAACTTAAGCAAGGTCATAACGTGACATAGCACTGTACGCAAACACTCATCCCCATTCTCAAATTAAAAAAATGATATGAGGTTTATGTAGTGCTTGTAATGGACATAACAACTCCCTGGTTTCAGTGAAACAACCATTTATGTGTCATGTGTTCTTCTTAATTCTGTTTTTTAATAATGAAGGCTAATGGAAAACAGACTGAAGACGCTGTTACTAGCGAAGAGGTAATTTCATAGCAAATGCATTACTATTATAGAAACTTTCAAATGACTTTAATTTATGTCACGAGGGTTAATGATACCTCGTTTAGTGCATTAATTAACATTATTATAGATGAAATGACGATACGTTGATGTTGATAGGTTTTGTTTTTCTTTAGTGATCATTTTTGTAATACATTAAACACATTAAAAATGATAAATTATTTTAAATTTTCGTCTTATCTTAGAATCGAACAGATACCTTTCTACGGGTTTTGCTTTTTAGTGTTACATCTAACAGAGTAAGTTCAAAGATTTAAAGTATGAAGTGTTGCATTAGTAAATTAATATATTTATCTTTACTTTGAGTGGACTTCAACTGCACCGAACCACTCATTAAATCTTTTGATAAGTGGTCTTTAATGATAATTTCGTTCACGAAGAAGAATTGAGGAGCAAGGGTCACGTTCTTTATAACATGAAGAACTGCTAAACGTAAAGAAAAGCTATAATTGCCAAAAGGTATTACCATTTCTTAGAAAACCTGTTTGTGGCCGTATACATGAAAACCACGCTCTCTCGCTTGATCTGACAACATTTTTCCCCTGCAGATATCTGTTAATGACTTAACAAAGATTGCCAAGCAGTTTGTGTATGCCAAAAAGGTAACATATGTGTTATTATATAATACATAGGTGTTGGTTAAGTACATGTTCTTGTAAATATGAAATTGTCCCATTCCTTTCTATATGTGAAGAAAAACACGTTTAGATATAATTTTGTAATAAATGATAAACCTAGACGTTGTAGCGTCTGGCCTGAAAACCTAAGGAATAAAGTAAATTATCGACCAACAATATATGCCTGTTTTACTGTTTTTACTGTTTGTTAACAGATAGAAGAACATACTTTCTTCGCCGTTGTTTCACGAAACACTAATGAAAATTGGGTAAGGTAGATGTGGTATTCCTCCGTGGTAGTTATTCTATGGATATTTATTCTATGACAAGAAATTATATATGTATGCTTTTTCTTCTGTAGGCATGTTTATTATTTATTTACCTATCTGGAGGCGCAGATATTCATGTTTCTTCAAATTAATTATTATATGATGAAGCAGTGCTTAAAAAAGTTTCTTTCACCTTGCAAAAAGTGCAAAAGAATAAATTAAAAGAATACAATGTTGACTACAACCCTCACTTTAGATTGCACTGTTGCTGTAGTGTCGTTATCATGCAGAAGAATAAAACCACAGAAAGAAAATAATTATGCAAATTGTACTGTCATATTCCCAAATTAAACTTTCTTGTTTTAGAATTGATGACCTAACTTAGATGAATGTATTAGCACAAGCGAACTTTGTTAGCACCCTCAGAGTCTCGAGTGCAAGAAAAAACCCAATAAGACTTAATCTTTAACAAGATGTTTTAGTTCAGTTCGAAACTTTAAGCAACACAGCATGTTGGATATAGCACAACCAGATGAGCCATTCAGATTGATAAAAGTATGAATATCATTTAGCATATAAAAGTTTTCATGTCTTTCAGCTATCGATAGACGTCCTCAAGAAAGTTTTGAAGGAAAGCTTGGAGCAAACTTTGGTAGGTCTTATCTCAGTTTATTTATGCATGCGATAATGCTTGGTACTTTTCAAACTATGTTTTCTCCCCACAACAGTGGTATTACAATTCTTAAATTTCTCTTGTTCCAGATAACTGCTAAACAGTTTGTAGAACTAATGACCAACGTTTATCTTCATAAACGAGTAAGAATATCTTGCAAATTTGCAATTATTTTGACATTTTTTTGATTTAATGTATGAAATCATTTTCTGTTATTTAATCTGTAATTGAATTAAATTTTCAATATTAGTGTTAGTCGTGTCATTGGTGTGTGTCACTGTTAATATGTATGTTGTGAACTCGATACTATTGCCTTACGAAACACATTTTCCGGAGGGGGGGGGGTGATAGTAAACACATTTCAATTAATTACTATCTAAACGTGTTACACCAACCCTGATCTTAATCAACAGATTGAAAATAAAGATTACGTGCAGACTACCGTATTTCTTGTTGATAAGAAACAGGTAAGTAGTTGGATGCGATTTTCAGTTTTCTTTACTTGCTGTGATACCACAAACTAAGGAGAGACCAGCCCAACTCGGATCATCTTAACAATTGAAATATTAAAAGAAAGTGTATATGCGTAGTCTATCATAATCTATTCGCACATGATCTGATAGAGAAATATACGATTGACAGTAAAAGACCTCAACCATCCAACCAAATTATAAGTTGTTCCAGTCGTTCATAAAAATGTTTAGTTTGCATCATGGTTTTACCTTATACTGTCCCAACGTATTCATATAACCAGTGAAATAATAGCCAAGTTTTTCGCTGCATTCTCAGATAACACTCGATCAGATTTTTCAGCAACTAAGGACTACTGAAGAGGCTAATAAAGTAAGTTTTGCGTTCAATATTGATTTGTAAATTTCGTAAGATAAAAAAATTTTGTTCTCTTGACCATATAGGCTGATTAAGGACTAATAAAGAAGCAAATCAAGTAAGTTATGCGTTAGTAATTGTTTTTAAAATTTGTAAAGGTAAGAAACATATATATGCTGAGCCGTTTACTGTTGTTTCTACATTCCAGCAGTCGGCAAAAGGAATGACGATGGACGCCACTCTCCACTTCTACATTAGTACAAAATCTGTAAGTGGAATTCACACCAGTTGTTAAGAAACATTTCAATGTACCATCTTTTCATTATTTTTAAAGACGTCTTGCAGTACACCGTTTTTATTGCATAGTTCATTAGCTCTTTTGTGTAATTTTCCCCGGCCACTTACTTTTACTTTACTTTTTAGCTTTTACATGACCACAAATTATTTTTCATCTCCTTCCCTTTTACTAAAATTTTATATATCAGGTGACTCTGGACGATGTAGCAAATGCTATGAAGAGGAGTTATATCCTTAAGATGGTAAGCACAAAGCCTTCCTTATTCTAATATTCGTTATATATTTATCGTAACTTATAGACATTCCTTAACATTAAAAATATCAACAAAATGTATACTAATTCCTGGATAGTTCACATCACCAGTAATGAAAACTTCCCGCACTTACCGATATCTGATTCAATACTTGACTACAATAGTATAAACAATCCGTCTGATTTGCATTATGTATAAACTATTTGAATTTACTACTTTACACAGACCCCATTTCAAGAATTAAGCGAGGCTCTTCTGACTCAACATATGCAGAATAAGGTAACTTAATGGTTACAGTTTGCTGATTGACATGGTAAATTGTATGCAATTAACTGTGAGGTAATTATTATAAAGACAAAATTGTAAGCGTTATTGCATTTTATTTCCTCTATTTCTGTTGTTTTCTAGATTCCAATTGCCACCGTAATGGAGGTCGTCGGATATAAAGCAGATGCAATGGAAAAAAAGGTGCCAACATTTTATTTTTATTTTTATCTAAGTTCGTTATTTATCACCCAGTTCATGACTCTCACTAGTATGATGTTCGTAAGTTAAAACAAAGTAGTGCGTCCTGTTTTCAAATTTCGATTTGGTTTCTTACTGTCTTGTCTTAAATTTAATAGTTGAATAAATTTTACAAGCGTTCGAGTAATTCAATGTTCTATTTACAGTATGTCTGCCTTTTCTGCTCAATATGCACTGGTACTAAATTAGTTGAGACTAGTTAGAAACTAACTTAAATGACATTTGAATGTAGTGTTACCCTTAAGGATTGTAACATTAAATATGGTACTTCAAATTAAAGTTATTATCTGCATGTTGGTTTTTTACGCAATCTGACGTGTTATTGTTTTGCAGATTTCATATCCATACATGCTTCAAAGTATTTTGCATCGATCGATACTAAAGCAAGTAAGTGTCCTCTTGAATGAATTAAGAACAAATAAAAATACCGATAAATAAGTAGTTTGAAGTAAAAGTGCCTTGAACCTTTATAAAGCAAATACAAGTTTAGTAAAACATTTCCCATTTTCATTCATAAAATCACGTAACAATCAACAAACATAGCAATCTAACATCATATGCCAATATATGATGACAGTCTTTGTTTGCATCTTTACAGGACGTGAAAGGAAACTTATTTGCACTCTTTAGAGATATCTTGGAAAAGGCGCTGGTATGAATAATTTGTTTTTTGTTTTTATATCAGTTTTGAATATTTTGTGTGATGATTATATGTTTGTTCCGATGTCTTGTGCCTCTCCATACTTTTTCTTTTACACGTTTGGATGATAGGCATTTAACATATTAATTCTATCGTATCTCGCACTCCGTCCATACATAAATCAGAATTGTTAGTTTATCATAACCGCATTCAAATTCAAACTGAAGAGGACTGAATGACTATTTAAGAACGCATTGCTCATATCACAAAGAGATTACTGGATCCTCAACGGTTTTCTTTCTTTCTTTTGTTAATAATACTTTCAGACTGACAAAGGACAGCATGGAAAGGAAATTCGAAGCCAGCTAACGGTAAAACGAAATCTACAAATGCATGATATTACTTTTCTCTTTAGCTATTTGTTGGTTACATTCGCATTTGTAGAATATTTATATTGAGTCATTGTGCATGTTATCGCATGTTTTACTAGGAGCAATACCATTTCATACTTTGTTTTTATGATTTAGTACTATGTTCAACAAGAAATACAGTGTCCTTAGCTCCTATTATTTATATACAACGAAAGGTGTTAAATGAAATGCTCTCCATCTTAGTAATGCACACATGATTACAATACTTCATTTTACTCTTACTAATAGATTGAAAATACCGCTCTGGTGTTCATGCGAGCCCTTTTCTTTGGTCTAGAGAAATTATTGGTAAGTATTCGTATATGAGATATTAAGAGTAAAATATACTATATATATTGTGTAATATTTATACGTAAGTACATACTATAGTTATGTTATTTTAATGATTGATATACCTAGCACGAAAATATAATATTGAAAAGGGATTTATCTTCTGAATCTTTGTTGTTGTTCTTTCTCGTTATTAACGTATATAGATTGATACCAAGGAATGCATGGCCATACTTAAATCTAGTGTAGATGACGTACAGGTGAGAAAGAGATATTTGAGACAATAAATGTTACATCTACTCGTTGAAGTCATATTGGAATGTTCAACGAGCATAAATCTAGAAAAAAACTGAATCATATCTGAAGAATACTAAATATTGCGTATATGCACTATATCTTATTTTATCAATAATGCTTTTGATATGCACAAAGATGGGCTTTCTTCATTGAATCTACCTTTTACTATGTACAAAGAGACCAAGTCAGTCGTGAGAATGTGTTTGCTACCGAGCACTTACTACGCGATATACACAAGTATTGTGTAATCCTAGTAGAAACTTTTAAAGTACCACCCAGTTCATGATAAGTTAAACCAAGTTTCCACAACATGACAGATCTCCAAGAAACTACAGTTTGTGTGTAGGGAAGGATCTGCAGGTCCTTGTGCCTAGTCTAGTTCAGTAGAGAAAGTACTTCCCAATAATGGCATTTGTTGTTGCGGTGAGTGGCATTGCAGAATTAGTGATAAATGAGGGATAATGAAACGAGGGACATAATGATATCACTGATGCAATGACGGTATAATAACAAAAATCCATTAACAAGTTTAGCATCCTCTTAATATTCAAATACCTCCCTTCATTTCTAAACAGATAAAAAAGACTGAGTATACAACTGCTATCAATGTGTATATGAAGGAACTTTGGGTAAGTAATATGCTGATTTGTAACAATGCCAAGATGAGAAGATTTTATTTCTACAATTGAATGACATCGATAACTTAACCTTATCCTGTTGTATGATAACGTGATGTTGAGGAGCATAACTAATAGCCATACTAAAACTGATGTTAACATTTTGTTTGTAGAAATATATGTTCTCACTATCTTACATAATACAACATGTTCTCAGTGTTTACGGTGGTCATATCAAGATGCTGTGTTGAATTCGTTTGCGAGATGCTAGATCGAAGTCAAATCTTTGTATATACACCTTATGTTCCTTTGATTACCATTAACTGTTTCCATGACTTACTCTTCATGTTTTATTGTTATTAATGTTTTTGTATATGCGAAAAATCTAATAACGCCACTCACTTCATTCTGTTAACAGGCAACTGTAAATGTATCAACTGAGATACTTCATATTAGCCTGCGTGAGAAGTTGGTGAGTTGCAGTTTTGGAGATTATTTGAACGATGCATTTGATCAATAGCCAGTCTAGAATTGATCATGTGACTTTAAACTGTATAACATGCCATATTTTCTAATTTACAGATTACAGATGATGTTCTTTCTTCAGAACTACAATGGTTACTGCAAAAGAAGAAGGTAATTTTAATTGACCTAGGCATATTCAACTTCTTTACAGCAGGGACGTAGCCAGAAATTTGAAAGAGGGAGGCAGAATTTAAAAGGAGCACTTTTCACAAAGAGAGCATTATTACACCTAACAAAGCGCCATAATGTACAAAGTAAACTTTTTCCCAAAATGCCTCCCACGTTGCAGGAAATAAACAATAATAAGAGTATTGCATTGTGTAGCAGACGAACTTTCAGGGGAAAGATTGAGAAGAGTCGCTTTGCTTCCTTATACCTGAAATGAGGGCTTTAATGATATTTCCTGCTTTTAGTTAAGTTTTATTTTTCAGAGTACTAAAAGGGGGGGGGGGGGCGATCGCTCCCATTCCTCTCCCTGGCTACGTCCATGCCTTACAGTATTGCTTAATTCTTAAAATAAATATTTTTCAGCATCATACTTCCATTTACGGAGAAACCTTCTAACTAACATACCGTTCTGTTTGCAATAGTTGAAGTACAATGACTATAAGAAGATCATCGACGACTGTCTGAGTGAGAAAATTGTAAGGTTTCATTTATTTCATTTATTTCATTGTTAAACTCTAAAAGGGCAAAAGCCGATCAATATCCATGTTATGCACATCTTATCACAATTCCAAATCGAGAACTGCCAAATACTCGGGCCATGTTTTCTTTTAAGTATAAGAATTTTAACGTTGATGTTATTCCGTAATATTAATATAAGTATACTTTCAAAATTTGTTCAGTTTATCCCACATTCAGCATTGGTAAATTTGTAAAAAATGTTTTATGATAGTTTGAACGATTCGTCTACACGTAATCCTCCTCAATTCTCCTCTCATTTCAGTTGACTGAAAACTGCTTCAAGCAGATGGCAGCAGTTAACATAGCTAACGATGAGGTAAATAAATATATAATTACATGTTGGTGTATACTTACACCAAAATTATAGGGGAACATAACATATTGAAACAAATATATAAGTTCAAATACATTTTCTGTTGGGATTTATTTGAACAAATACTGTAGTTTATTTATATATTTCATGTGTCGTTCTGCAACGAACTCGTAATTCGCCGTAGAAGTAGAAGTTATATATTACTTTTATGATATAAAAATTTAGAACAATCATCTTTTCTTGAGTTTTTACACTATACTTGACGGTGTGATTTGTAAATTATTATTATGTATATTATTTCCAGACTAACGGAGAGTCCTGGTTGAGAGATTTTGCTTCCTTCTCGAAGAGAAAACTGGTAACGTTATTTGTTTACAACTTTTTCCACGTGGGTCAATTTATTCAATCCAATTGCCTAATGTCCATTGTGTCTACACCCACTACGTGCAATATGAGAGGCTAACAGTCAGTCTGTATATTTTGATACTTGAAATGAAGTGACGTTCTCCGTTTTTTCTATGTAGATAAGCGACGAAGCTAGAACAGAGCTGTTGAATGCAGTCATCAAGAAATGCTCGGTAAGAACGATATTCAATGTTCTCGACGTAAAATGAAAAAGGTATATATAGGAACGGTAAATGTATAGGCTAACATACATTAAAAGCCATATCCATTACCGTCCTATTTGCATTTGTTTAATTTAACAGATCTCGAAAACGGACGTGAAGTCAATTTTAGATATACATCTAGTGAGTATTCTTTCTTACGGGTAGTTTCTCATGATGTTGTCTTTAATGTTACAGAATTATTTTTCCACAATTTTTTTTCCGTTTGATAATAAATACGTTTAGTTTCATACCATTATTCTCATTGTGTTGAGAATGGGACCGAAAGAACTATATTACACTGTTTATTTTCACTCTATTATGTCGATAGTCTTGTGATAGCTAAATTCATTTCTTCCTCAGGGTGATGTTGAAACACGAAAGCAGTACATGGTAAATCTTAAGGTGGGTTATACGACAAATTGTACTCTCATGCTATAAGTGAAGATATGCCAGATACACGATGGAAGTGTTAAATTAAATATGATTTGATACAAAATCATCTTACGCAAAACAATGATGTGTTTGTTACTAATATCACACAATGAAAGTCACATAAGGCTACATGATTAACGTTCATTAATGAAATGAAACAGTAGCTATAATACTACTGCAACTGCACAAACAGCTAAAGAGAGAACGGAAGTGATATAACTTGTCCCTCTTCCTCTATATACATGCCATCGGAATTATCACGTACCAAGTTGTTCAAGCAACTGAACAAACGTTCTAAACAAAAACACTACTAAAAAAGCGTTTTAATGGGTTCTGTTCTCTTTCCTTTTGTCTAATTTTTTTCAGTTTCCCGGGGTGATGAAAAGAGCCAAACAAGCTTTTAATTAAACATGTTGACTATGACGTGGGTTGCTTATCAGGTAAGACCAAGTTCGCAAGTGAAACATAGATTTTTAAAAATTATGGTGCTACATCAACTTCATACCAAATGCCGATATGTTTCATCCAAACAGGCCGAATCAGTATTCCGTCTCTCAGTAACATATGTGCACGATATTTAGCAACCGTATGATCATATTGTGTTCTACCAGAGACTGATTTGATTACAGACAACAACAACTGCATTTGGTAGTAATATTTACTTTTATCTTTCTAATAGATCCAAACTGTTGGCAAGGGAACAGTATCTGTAGATAGCAACCTTTAATTACACCGTCGGTCTACAGATTACAACAGTTGTTACCACATCTCGCGTATGATTCGTCTTCGATAATATTTTTGACTGTTAACTGTTAACAAAGAAAATATGGAAGAGTCAGTTTCAAAGATCGATCAAGTGAATGATTCCAAATCAAATTAGTTTATACATCTCGGAACGTCGAAGCGTCCCTCGATACCAAGAAGGATTTTCAAACTGTAACATAATGTAAAATTGATCTGTTAGCAGTGTGTCTTATCATGGGCCGAAGAAGGTCTTTAGTAAACGTTTATAAATCAACGTCAATCCCAATTGAATCGCCTTCTTTATGAATTACAGTGTTACCAATAAATTGATTTGAAATATTATTAACATAACTTGGATCTGTAGAGCAATTAGTTGTTTAAAATATTTTGATTTTAGTCGGTTTTATCCCTGTCTGTTAAAGCAGATTGTGGAACCATAGCTTCATATATGGATACTTTGCACTTGCCTCAAACACTTTGTTTGTCATTCTTTTCATTAAACATGTTTCCATCTTTGACTTTTCATAAAAATTATTGACAAACCCATTTCAGATTTCAGTTTACCGACGACAAACGATGATCAATATTGCAGATGAAAATTGATAATTGCATTTTTGAAAATACAAAGTAGGACTGTTAATGATTAATTTCCGTAGCAACAGCTTCCCATTGCTTAATTGCGACTATGGTCGTTCGACGTTGTTCTGAAAGCAAAATTATTTTGCTGTATTTTAATATTTTTTAACTATTATTCAGTTATCAATGGAGAAATACATGTACAGAAAATTTCTTGTTGATCAAGTTGCTAACAGTTCAATTATAAATAAATGGGTAATATGTAAATAGGTTATGAGATAAGTGTAGACATTCTCATAATATTAGGCATCCTTAAATTTCACAAAATACATGGATTCTACGTATAATCTTTTTTACATGTAATAGCTATATTTTACTGCTAGCCTGCTTAACTTTGCTTCAGCGAGTACAATAAAACATGTCAGGATTGCTACCGTTGTACGATGTGTGCATTTCTAACTTCAGAGAGAACTTAATTGTGTACATTACACGAGAGGAGGCACCACTTAACATTTGAATAATCTGTTACATGTTACCGTATCATGGCCAATAGAAATTGTAGCATGTGTTTCGCACGTCACGTTTAGCTGCTACAATGGATTCTTATGACATATGGATTAAGCAACTTATATGTTTGGTGACTCTTGGGAGGTACTTACTGTATTCAGTATATAAATCATTGAGAGGAAAGCTAAATCAATGTTCACGTGATACATATGGTAGTGTTACCTGATTTCATATATGTCACGTTTAGTTTAAGTAATATCACTGAATCACTTGCAATACTTTTTAAAAGAGTTTGAAACTGGTAGTGATAATAAATTAGTGTGGTATGTATATTGTGTTCTTCAATAACGCCACAAGTCGTTACAATATAATTTGTAGTTAAAAAACAAATTTCTCTCAAGTTAATTTTGCTTGCATTACATTCCGATGTTGGGTACGTGGTGCACTTTATTACGTTTACTTCAAAAAAAGAACACACTACAGTCCCTTCCATTCTCACGGGCCCCTTGTTTTGTCTCTCTTAACGTTTCAAGTTAAAAAAAATGAAGTGCATTCCGGTGTTAAGTACATAGCGGTATATTAAATGTGTACCATCATCTTCAACAAGAATAATCGAGTCTCTTCCCGGTGACTCGAGTCTTTGCTTTCTCTCGGGTTCTTGCTTAACCTCGACTCAAGTACGGGTTGCGTCAAGAGTCATTTGAGATGTCGACTGGAGTCGATTCATCAAACCATGTTCTTCGAGTTGACTGGCTTCCGAGTGAGTGACTTCATTTGTCACAATATTCGTTTTCAGTAACATTACGACGTATGCAAAAAATATTTGCTTAATCAAAGATATAACCACGTGGTCTTAATACCAGTAATTCGAACTATATGCTTCTTACCATGAACACATTATTTGAGAATAACAAAGAAGAATTTAAGTCACACACATCGTGCTGTAACAGTAGCCTCCATATTGGTTCTGTAGTGTTACACTATTCATACATCTTTTTCCAACTGACGACCTGACATTCATTTAGTCATTGGAAGTATCCTGTTTATACTTACACTTTCTCCATTGAAGACCATGTTCTTTGCTTAACAGGTCTACCTAGTCTTCCGCCTTCAAATGCATGTATCTTTCATTTAAATTTGCAGTCGGCTCAAAAAGGGAATATATGAACGAATCAATTGTAATTAGGATAGGCCCTCAGGCTATTGATTGACAACAGCAGGTTATTTGGAGGAGTGTGTAGTATTCGTTTTTATTTCAACATCCTTAGCATCATGTTTCTTGAACAGAAGTTCGGAAACTTGCGCTCTTGAAACACCTCCGTATCTCAGGGTATAATCCACCGTGAATACAGATTAGACGTGTTGACATGAAACAGATACTCAATTGCTAATCCAGTTCACACACTCGTCAATCGGCTGCACATAACAACACATAGGTGACTGAAAAGGTACGGATTGGTATTGGAAATTACCAAAGCCTCCTGTGTTAGCAGCATTGAATCTAATCAGCAATCGTCTCCCAGTTTACTTCATTTAATATTAAATGCATATCTTTTACATAAATTCTTGTTTAGTTGTACATACCGATAAAATTACATTGCTTTTAGCAGGGAAAGGGTAAAAATAAGATACAAAGCTTAGCTTTGAATCTAATAGGCAATAGTTTTACGATTTACTGAAAGGACGTGTTTATAGAGATGAATATCGTTGTTTTTGTCTTCTCTTACAGAAATTCTTATTTAGTACATACAGATGTATATTGCATTGATTTGGCAGGGAATCTGATAAAACTAGGAAAGCAATTAAACCATTTATCTCTTTTTTTTTATTTTACCACATCTCTACTAAACCACCACGGGATTTAAATATTCAACATTTTCTGAACCTGTTATAGTTCACAATCAGTTTCGTTTTTGTCTTGTCTTTTGTTTGTTCGATTATTGATATAACATGATATAGTCTTTCACATATTTTCGAACAATTGTCTGAAGCAAAGGTCGACTATACTAACCTTTGGAACAGCATTACGTTTACAACTCAAAGAATACTAAGTGTTGTATCAACCATGGTGAAACTCATACTTTGAGCGTAAACAGGAACGTATCGTAAAACCAGATTTCGTTGACTTATATGCTAAGTGTATGTCAACGTTATTCTATCGACGGCTATACAGAGAACGATTTCCTGCAACGGTATGTAGACTTATCATAGTACTGTACGGTTTTCCTAACATAGTGTTAATAATTATCTATGCGAAGGGGTCCTTCATTATTTTTCGTGACATTTTGATGATCATCTCTTGACAGTTGCTACATTATGTAGAGTAATAAACCTGTATTCTGGGCTTAAGTAGTTGTTTATAGTAATGCTAACTTATACAGTATGCTACATTTGAGGCGCAGATGAAGTGGGTGTTGGGGTTTACATCCTCACCCCAACCACCACCACATTTTTACAATATCATATAAATGTCAGTAGTTATAAGCATAACCTATACCTACTAATAGAACCAACTTAGTCTAACTATATCTCAGCATGTACCATTTGACATATAGACGCATTCTGGGCGAGGATGCCATAGACCTACCCCGGAGTTGGTTGCAACGAGGGGCCACATCCCATTCTGTATGAAACCACTGGATCCGTCCCTGCTTCCTTAATTAGTATTGTATTAATATGGATATGCTATTGCATGGTTCTCTTAAACTTTTCTAATTTTTATAACAGACGATTATCACCCAAGCATTACAATGAAGCTATCACATCTGTGTGTGATTCTCCAAATACTAGTAGCAGGTTGGTATCATCAATATTTATGAAGAACAATTCCTTACGCTCCGTTCTTAAATTAGCAACTTTAACACAAATTCCTAAATTAACGTGTTTCTCATAATTAGTATTTTCCAAGTCTGAAAACAAGTTGTAGTCTAAGGCGTATATGTCAGTTAAACAAATATGGTTACGGTGTTTGAATGTTGTAGAAAAGTTTATGAAATACTTGTTAAAATATCAACAATATCGCACAATTATGCACGGCCAATATTGGGAGTTGCTAAATAGTGTGAACCAATACTCCTTAAGAAAAACATAACACTCCACACATAGCATCTATATGTTTTCATCTTTCTATAGCTCAATGTGTAAAATCGGAAGTCATCTGCCAGGATATATATAAAGTTGTTCTTCACGAACGTGCTGCCGTTTCCTGTACGTATGACAGTTCGTTTCACACGGTACGATGGTATCGATATGGTTCTGATGAGTCGTTTTTACGAATTGACGGTCAAAAGAAATCTGGTAACGGTTTCACCTCTGGAGAATTTGATATAGAAGCAGATGGTACCATGATCATTACAGAAGTTGACATTAAACACCAAGGCAACTATACAATATCGGTCTTAGGCGTAGACGGTCGGGGAACGCGTCAGGAATTACAAATATATGTAATAGGTACGTCATTTGCTTGTCCAGTTTTATGTCATCAGAGTCAAATTTTCAAATATATAATGAATGAATAACGTTCATGTTGTATATTTGACATTTCGAGTCTCCATTTTCTTTGTTATTGTTAGTTTTTTATGTAAATAATCAATTAGATATGATGCGACTACCAACAGAAAATGAACAACTGCTGATGTTTAGGCCCCGTTGGAATATATGACTCACTCTTTCTTACTTTCGTACTATTTTCCAGCACATCCGAAAGACATTGTTATCCAACACTGTGATTCCTCCAAATCATCAAAAGCATGTGACCATGTACTCAAAGATGAATTGGCCGATATTGTTCTATGCATAGCGAAAGATGCAAGACCCGCCGTAGATATTAAATGGTTTTGGATTAGTCCAGATGGTCCACATGAGGTCAACACACCAGACAACTACACCAGAACAGTGAATAAATCGACTTCTCTATACACCACTCAGTCTGTTTTAAGCCTTGATAAGAATTCGTTTTCATTACAATACTTCATATGCTCAGTTTCTGGACATGCATTGAAGGATAAAACTAATGTTTCTATTTTGATAAATGGAAATGTTCCTTATGGGAATGGGAAGATGGAACAGAAATATGTTATGGAAGGAGACACAGTTGAACTTTCTTGTCCGAAATTGTCTTACCCTTTAGCATATGCAAAGATTACAATGGCGGGCAGACGCGAAGAAGTATGGATGCGTATCAATCCATCAAGTCAAAGTGATGAATGCTTCGATCAATCTATTTGTGTCTTCCCCACAAAAGGATTGGTTTCATTAACAGCGCTCAACAGATATCAAGACACATCATTGGAATGTATTTATGGTAACGGAAAATCCGCCGAACGACATGTAACCAATGTTACAGTGATGGGTAAATATGCACAGCAGGTCATATTCTCAATTAGGGTTAGGAAACATTCCTTTAACGAGAGCATCGTGTTATTGTACAGTAATCGATATATTTATGTGTGTTTTTAAGATAAACCCTTGCAAAATTTAATAAATCGTTTTAGCGCTTTACATACTCTGCAGAGATAGTTTAAACACCAACCGGCTATAAGTAATCAAGTCAATTATTAATATTATGACAGTAGATATATATTTTGGTCTAAATTTATCTTCAACACAATACTTCATTTTCAGTAATTCCTAAGGCATCCAGCACTGTAATTGATGGATGTGAGAGTTTTGAAAGCTGTTCGCAAAGCATTCCAATTCGAGGAAGAATAAAATGTTCTGTGTTTGGCGTCAAACCTCCAGTGTCGCTAATAATGAAAGCAAACGAACGTTCAGCAGGAGATATAGAGTTCTCGGAAGAAAGCAATATTATACAAAAGGATTATGATTCTGTGACATCAAGCACGCATTTATCAGCAGCATATGAAATTCAGGAATGCGTTGACCTGGTTAAGGTAACGTGCCTTCCGAGTGATAATGAACTCCAAGAATACATCTTAGCATCTCAGGTGGTTTTACAGATCGGTAAGTATAAAATATTCATCCTCAGTTAGTTTCTAATTTCATAAAAATTGTTAGCATTTTTCTGCACCAAAATTGTATTTACTAAACATATCAATGATTTCACTTTTTGATTTGCTCTATTGTATCATATACAACTGTTTCAACATACATTATACAGATGCTAATATAAATCATATTATTTGTTAAAACAACATGTAGCTATAAGTAAAAATTATCAAATTATGTTATATTATTAAATTATAGTTTCAGCTCAGTGTTATAGTTTTAATAGCATAATTGAGGAGATCATATATAATCAATGTCCGCAGCGGCTCTGTAGTAATTAGTAACAAAAATTCAATATCCTAAATTGATATTGATCATTTAAGTATTTCAGTCATCATGGTTAAAATTAATATATTAATAAAGAAATCAATAATACTAATCTAAGATGATGAGGTTGGTCCGGAAATACGTTTTCAGACGTAGGTTCCATTTTTTTCTATCTTTAACAGATAAATCTACCTGCTCCGGTGGAGGACATGGAGCGCTCGTGGCTGTTCTTACTGTTGGTTTTGTTTTGATAGTATGCGCTGCAGTAATCTTCACGTATATGTACACGAAAGGTAAGGCTCATTGATTTCTAATGCGTGTGACTAGACATAATAATTCTGAGAGTATTTGAGAGTAATTAATTGACGGAATTTCTTGGTGAAAATCATAGTTATAGATCATATTCATCCTATCGTGTTTTTAGTTCAATCGAGGATATTAAAAAGACATGAAAAGTACATGTTTTTACTTTTGCTCTTTAACCATGACGACCATTACAACAAAGACTTTATGTAGTAACATTGTTGCATAGTTTTGTTATAGAGTATTGCTCGTAAATATGGAAACACTGTTTTATATTTCTATGAAAATACTTAGAAAGCTACCAATTTACCACATAACATCACTTAAGTTTTATCGTCATAATAAGAGTGCAATAAAGGAGTTTCAGTGCGAAAATGTGTAATTTGATTTGAAGTGAAAACATACGTTTCCACATGTACACAAACTCCATCCCTTATACCTTTTAGTTGAATAAGGTATGTAACTGTAAGTTGCATCAAACTAAATACAATACAATGCTTAATAAAGTACAGCCAACACTATACTGATAACTAAATTAACGTTACGTCTTAACGAAGGTCACTTATCAAAGGTCAGTGCTAGATGTTCAAGCCAGAAACACGACAACGAGGAAGGCACGGCATTAAATACTGACCAAACGGATGGGGCTCAGGAGAAGGTAGATTTGGCTTTGCTCTTCTATTTCTATGCACTTTTCACTAATTAATTGTTTCACAATCTACTATAGAGTTGTAACACACATCATTTAAGTTAATTAATTTGTAGCTTACATAAAGATAAGCTGTGCGCAATGAATTGCTCTCGTAGAATACTTTGACTTCTTACCTCCAGCAAAGAAATGCCTATATAGGGGTCGTTACCGACTCAGTTCAGGTAGCGGTCACTGAGTCCCTATTCAATGGGCAGAGCACAATATTTGTAATCATCTAGTCACTGGTTTGAACCGTTTAGTCAAACATTTGTTTGCTCTTTCAAACGTTTATGTTATTTCGTAATCGGTTTCCCTTTTTTTCAGTGGTATCTTTCATCTCTCCTACAGTACTAGTCGACCATATTTTCTTAAACGTATTTGTAGCATGTACGTAAGTGTATATTTCTTTACCAAACATCAACACGAGGAATCGTTTTCAACAAAGGAGCTCAGATGGGATCTATGAGCGGAAAAGAGAAGTTAAAGCATCTGCATATACATCTCGTTTTCTTTCTCTTAATGTAGAAGGTTCCTCAGGATTCGATCAAGGTTACTGGGGATGATCCTTTGTCTAATCAGCCGTTATTGCAAGACGTACGTGCTACTTCACATTTAAATATTTTTAATTAGGCATTTTCCCGTTTCATTATTCGCTTTGTTTAATCAAGTGGGAATTTGTTGGAAATTACGTGGGTATTACTCTTTTTTTCGTTTCATGACCATCTATGTAATGTGTACCCGCATAACCGGAGACTTCTGCAAATGACTGAAACGTTCTATTACTGAGAAAGAGCTTTGTAGACTTTTTTCCATCATATCGACCGTTTTTACAGTATGTAAAAAATGGTTGTAACAGTTTAAGTTCAACCTAATATCGAATCTGCGTTGTGATCTGCGTTTGTTCCTAATACAATAATTAGTATCCTTGTTTTCGTTGGCGATAAAGTAATATTCAATTAGCTCAGAAAAAAATTATAGATATAATTTGTGTAATGTATCCAACCCTGGGGGATTTGGGGCTATATAAGCTCGACTGTGCAACTTGTCTAATATTTCTTGTTGTGTCTGAATTTCGCATTCACAAGTTAACTGTTCATGCTAAACTTGTAACACAGGTTGAAATAACACAATGAATAACTACACCACGTTATCACCTCTGTCTATATTTTCATTTTATGAACTTATTTATAGGATACAAAACTTTCAGGCAATCAACCGAACGAGGAAGAAGAATCTATACTAGCAGATGTACCTCAGATAACAAAGGTTCGAATTTGATTGACGATGTAATGAAAATATTCACAAAACACAGTTCTATTTTGTCAATGTTAATTTTGTTGGATTCCTGTCCACATGTTTCTCTTGTTAAAATTCGTTCAGAATTGTCTGTTACTGTCCTTACTTTATTTGCTCTTAAATTTTCTCTTTCTTACAATTCTTTATTTCTTATATTAATACTTCTTCTAACCTTCTTTCTGTTTGTAAATTATGTATGCAAATAGGAAGAAGAAGCTACACAAGAAAATACGCCACAGGTACACTATACAGATGCATTAAATCAATGTCAAATATTGTAAGGAAAAAATGGAAACTTGACCAAAACTGAGTATAACATGATAAGTTTTACTTCAGTTTGATATTGGTAATGAAACACAGCAAAGCAGCCAGTGTATTTGAAAAGGGTTTTGTGGACCGTTAAATGTACGTTGCGACATTTTGTACAGATTTCTAGAATCACAGTCTTTAAAAAATTCTAAAGAATGAATCAACCATGGATTTCCGAATAGAAAACTTCTGATTATTTCCTTACTTCATTATTCTTTTTATTATTCTTCCTTCAGTTATTTAATTGTTTTACTTTAATCTGTTCAAATCGTTTATTTGTTTCTGTAAATTATGTATGCTCATAGTTAAAATATCCTTCTTATATATCAAATTCGTGTAATTGAATACTTCCTGTTTCCGTGTTATAATTCATCACTACAATGGAAAACATGACACTGGTTGCCACCATTATATGGTTACCCTAATTTTTAATTATGGTGTATTTTATAATCTGATCGACAGGATCAACAAATTCAAATTATTCAACCCAAAGAGGAAGACAAATCTCCCCAAAACCGAATGCCACAGGTACACTATATTACATCAATAAATATCGTAATAAAATATTAAAACTTACCAATGATAAACTATGACTTGATCAATTCTTTGCTGCTCCTGAAATCACATAATCTTTAACACTTTGGTTTACAGGAGTCACAAACTCCGAAGAATGAATCAACAGAAAAAGAGACATATTTACCAGGGGATTTACCAAAGGTAACAGTAGCTACGATTTGCTATGAATATTAAAAGGATAACACTTGATATAAATGAAGTATAGCCCTAATGCCGTGTTGTATTTGTTATAATTGCATTCTTAACGGTGTTTAAAACCAATTAATCATATGTCATATGCGTTTTAGGCTCCTCAAATTGAAATTGAAAGCAATCAACCAACACAGGAGGAAGATTCTACACCAGTGGAGGCACCACAGGTAACAAATCCTTCTTAACGATTGAATTTAGATTTCTTATATTGTAGTTTTTTGTGGGGTGGATGTGTCTCGATTGAATAGTCGAGAATTGAAAGAATGCATGTACCAAATAAACGTGTTATGTTTATTACTTTCTAGTCACTTTATAATCATACGATTTGTTCTTCTTTGCTCAGACTGCCAATCTCGATGAACTCGTGGAATCATTTATAAATGAGGTAATAACTTCTACCTCGTGGTTGGGTTAGACGAGCTAAAAGTAGTAGCATTTTGATTTCTAGTATATTTTGCAGCAGCTTATTTTGTAACGTAATGCTACTGTAATGCTGTAATATATCGATGGGTTCTCGAACATGATAAAACTGCACAGAATGTGGATAGAATATTTATTATATTTATATATTAAATAACTGAAAGGAATATGAATGATTCTCATACCCATTTAACATTTCAATTTGTATTCAAAGTATATCAAGAAATAACCGTACCGAAGTTACATTCTACTTGTTGCAGTTGTACTTGTTTCTAAACTCCGTCAATAATTTATCCTTCTCTTTGTAGCCATCAAAGAAAATGTATGATCTTTGGAGTAGTATACTTGAATCACGCAACGTAAGTAGTATATTAAGTCAAAACACACCATTACGGTCAGTTGTTCCTGTTAAACAGCTAATAAAAAGTAACCACGAAGACTAATACAATCCATTTAATTGTTGTACAATATTTTAGTTTGTGAAATATGATGAGATATATATGTTCCAGTCTAGTAAATTATAGTATAGTTGTAAAGGATGAAAATAAAATTACCGTTTATGATTTTCTCATTATAATCAACAGGAATCGCTTTGTATTTACTTGAAAAGATATATTCCAGATAAGATGAAAATGACCGAGGTAAATATAAAAATAACGTCTGTAATCGGTGCTAAAAAATGTTTACAATGGTGATTCGGATAACGATTTAAATGTGTATGATTTGATGGAAATGAAACAAGACATTTTCTGCTGTTCAAACACCAGGGGCTTTGTTTTACCACGTTGCCACGTTTGAAGAAAATACGAATTGTAATCCAAAATGATTGTTATGAAAGTGGTTAAACAAAGAAGGACTGCGTACTTATGTATTTCCTTTTAATCTCATTTACTTTCATTCAGGACACGATTACTGCGATTATGAAGTTCTTCGCTACCTGCAAAAAGAATGGTTGGGTGCGTTTTTGCTTTAATCTCTAATCTCTAATCTCCAAAGTAAATAAGTCTTTCCATGAGAACTGTCCAATAAGATACCAGCAATCTCCAAACTGTAAATTAAGTTTACTGCTCAGTATATTGCATTCAATTCTTGCTTTGTATACTTTTGAAATAACTACTTTTGATACATATTATGGTATTCTCTTTCAGATAACTTCAGAGGAAAGTTTGGACTTGGTAACAATTACAGTGGAAAAGGTGACAAGAGAAAGGCGATTGCATTGATTTCAACGCGGCAAAATACTTGAATAAATTTGTTTTGTTTTTTTGTAAATCACAATTTGCATTACCTTTAATAGTCAATTGCTATCCGTGGTTTACGAAGATTGCTCTTTAGTGATTACAAAGCACACATGAAACCATTAAAGGTCTTATTGTTGTGTTTATTGCCTGCTAAACATGAGCAACACTAGCAAAGAATGTCATGTATTTGCCGCGATGTATAGAATAATAGAATTATAAACAAAGAACAGAAAAGGATGGAAAAATATTACATCTGTGTCAAGATAAAATGACTTGGCATTTATTTCCCTTGGCTGAAGTGTGATTTGAGGCGAAATCGGTTGCGAAAATTAAATTGCTAGAACTATTTCCTTAGTCTTACAGTTTGAATAGAACTTGAAGGATGTATACCAAATTAAACTATACATGTTGTAATACAAGCTCATGGTTTCCGAAGCTAAAGAGAAATATCAGATCATTGTAACTTTAATGATTAAACAATATCAGTCACCAATATTTGCTTTTGTTTAACGTTTAATTGTCATTTTTCTTTATTGTACAGCAATCTATTAAATTGTCTTTACAAGGACTTGGGATAGCATATGCACTTAAACAGGTAACTTGCCAGCCTTTTACCAACATAAGAAATTTGATAAAAGCTACAATTAAAGATAAATTTAGGTGCAAAATGTATTTTGATATGTTATCTACCATTTAAGCAGCTGTTATAGATTTGAGTAACTTTTTACTGAGTAAAGCACTATTCTTTACATATCAGCATTTCGTTGAACTTTAGGGTACAAAACCTTTTCATCGTTTCCATTCTTTATGAATTTGATTAAACGAATAATGCTCACTTGTTGCAACACATCGTCGTCGATATTACTCATGTTGCAAAGTTAACCACGATCATGAAACGTTATTAATGGAACGGTCATTTGTTTAACCCGATAGGAATAT